>JAPMOR010096975.1:0-28598 GCA_026543865.1 Argiope aurantia | reverse complement strand
TGTAATTTGTAATTTTCAATCACACGCAGCAATGTGAGTTTAATAGAAAGGAATCATAATCTATGATTAACTTTGAGGTGGTTAATTATAAAGCCACTTAAGTTTTAGCTAAAGATTGTTATTATTTCATGTTTAAAACTAAATTACCGCTTCAAATGACCCATTCCCAATAACAATTACATAAATGAAATGACGGCCTTTTAATTTCAATTTCTTTAAATACTTTTTAATTAAAGTTTACAACTGTAGAAGTTTATCAGATTAGTTAATTGTTAAGCAAACATTTAGAAGATTTAATATAAAGTAATTTTGTGATAATCAGAACAAGAATGACTTAAGAATAAAATGATATGCCTTTAGATAATCTTATGATATTCAAAATCACCAGTTGTGAAGTAAAACAATATTAATTCTCAAAATAAATAGTTTTAAATGCGCAATTTAACTTCAAGAATGTAATTTCAATTTTTAAAAAATAGTCGCTTTATTGATATTCTATTTAGTATCATTATATTTAATTAAATTTAAAAAATACGTTAACATAATAATAATTAATTTTTGGAAATCAGAACATGGCTGATAATTATTATCATAAAATGTATAAACCAAATCTTCATAGTTTCTTTTATCATCTTTAGTTCAAATGTCTAGGGATTAAATATATGTTTGTTTTTCTTTTAGAAACGGGGCTTATAATTTTCTTTAGCGAAGTGCAAAACTATTATTTTCAGAAATAAGCCATTTTAAATTTAAAAAAAAAGGAATAAAATTGCTTTCAGTACTTGAGAAAAATGTTAGCATGTAGTAGTATTTTAATAATCATCCGTAATTATTTTTACTAGTTGATCTTCCTATTCTTTTACAACTGGAGTTTAAATTAATTGATAACCTTGTATTAGTATTCAAAATAACTTCTCAGAGCTTGGCCAGATGTCACTATTAATATCTTGTAAAGGGAGAAGAAATAATAGGAAATTGTTTGATATGATTTATCATTCCATCTTTTTCTTTATGTGTCTTCCAAACCTTTATATTTAACTGAAAATCACAGGTTTAATATTAAAAACTGTAATTTATGTGGTGAAAGTGCAGTTTTATTTTTTAAAAAATGTCTACAATATTTAAAACGGACCTAAGCTTTTCAGAGCAATGATAAGACATCTGATAAGAAATTCTGAAAGTTTTAGTTGTACTCATTTATTGGAATGTGAATTGGATAATTTTATTGGAAATAATTTTTTTTACTAGGCTATACTATTGTTGACTAAACTCTACTATTGAAAGTTCTCACTTTGAAAACAATATTAATTGAAATTCTTTTTTATGTTACTTTTTATAAAAGAAAAGTTAAAAAATCGTCTTTTTTATTTGCAATGGCTCAATTGTCCAAAGGTGCAACATAACTACATACATTTTGTGCTTATAGTGCAGAGTTTTGTCTTAAATTCCTTGTGACTTCATTAACTTCTGAAAGACAACATCTATAGTCATGAAAGGGTTGTCTAGGTATAGTAAGATAATTATGCACTATATGAGAAGACTTCTTACTGAATCATTTGAAAGAAAACTCTGGAATTAATATTCTTATCTCAAAAAACGTTACCAGATAGGGGAAGGGACGTTAACTGCAAAGTTGTAGAACATTTTCGATTTATTATAAAAAGGCACCTAATGGAAATTAAGGCTAAATTTTATAAATGCCTGCTAAGTATTTCCAAATTGTGACACGTCACAAAAAATATTAAGAAGGTGGGGAGGGAAACCCAACGACAATAACTAGGTATCATAAGATATCTTCATTTTTGTTGCTCAAATTGCTCTCCGTCATTTACAATACATATTTTAAACATCGTTTCAATTTCATTTTGCGTACTTTAAAACGTTTCAGTTATTGCATTAGCGCAAACAATAGTAATACGTTATCAGAAGTCCTGCAATGTTGGCAGAAAGTTTGCATATATTTACTGTTTGAGTTATTCGTAAAGGAAAAAGTAGATTGGGGCAATTCCTTTATTCTAAAAGTAACATTTTCTCTTTTTTTTTACCCATGTTTCTTAAATGTCACAATTTTGGAAATTGAGATAAAAAAAATGTTAATTTTAAAGCGTTTTGTTCTTAATATTAATATGCATAAAGTATCTTTTTTGTATTAAATCGATAACATTCTATAACTTTATAATCGACATTTTCCCTCATCTCACCCCATTTTCGAGATAATAATGCTAACTTCAAACTTTTCTTCAGGTGGCGCTATAAGTAGTTACATTAACATATAACCGTTTTACTATACTTAGACATCATTTTTATGACTATTAATATTGTCATTGAAAAGTCAAGGGCCGCGTAAGAGAATTAAGTGGGGGAATAAATCATCATGAATTTTTGGAAGAGATGCGAACCTTTAATTCAAAACATCGTAGCATGATAATACCTTAAAACACTAATTAATTTCAATTAAAAGATCAATTAAAAATGTAATTTATTTATAATCAAAAATCTATTTAAAGTTAAAAAAATCCCTTTCTGTGTGAGTGGCTACAACTCAAGAAATAGCTGCGGACCAAATTTGATAGCTCTAGGTAGAATGATTTACCCTATAGAGTGATTTGAACTTTTCTTCATGACGCATGTCACATGATACAATTTACAGATATCATTCCAGCATGTAAACTTTATAATATAAAAAAAAACTATAAAAATTCAGCAGCGCAATTTGACAAATCCATTTAATTCCGGAACTTTCCACAACACCTGTGTCGGCAACCCTTCAATATCCAGACCACCCCTTTATCGCGTCGGGATCTAGTGAACTACGAAACACAACAGGCATACATTTGCAGCGAGCGAACTTTGCCAGCAACTGTTCGTTTAAATTCAATTAAAGTTCGGGAATTGTCATGTTCATTTATTACGCACCTCTATACCAGCAGCGAGAGGCGGTCTCGCTCTTACTTCCGCACCAAAACTCCACGAAAGACTTAGGACGCTTGCTTTAATTTGCTTAAGTACTGCAGCTGGAACAACAACGGGGAAAAATATTTATAAAGGATGGGAAAAATTTTTGTAGCTTCCATGATTAAGGGAGAAAACGACGCATGGGGGGTGGGCGCATCTTCTAGAAATAATCACGTGACACGGGGCCCTCGCAGAGTTTGTTGGTTTGTTTGTTTGTTTAAAGTAAATTCCGGCCCGCTTCCAGCCGAGGTAATAAAGTTTCATTAAAGAGAAAGTTGCATGGAAAATTGCATGGATGGAAAGAGGGCCTGCGAAGGGGTGGAGCCGGTAGTTGGATGTTTGGGTGAATAATAATCGTCGTCGAATTTAAATTTCATTTTTTTATTGTTTAGTATTTTGCGAGATGGTGTGCTGTGCTCTGAACCTAGGGATCTCCGAGAATTTTAAACATTATTCTAACTGCCTTGTTTTGCGAAGCGTCGAGGGACTAACACAATTACCATCGAACAACCTGCTGTTCGGAACTTTTTGATGTCGATATGTGTAATAAGGTTATTTTTTGTGCATATTTTTTGTTGATTCTCTGAAATTGTTTTTTTTTATTAATGCTGTAAGTAGATCAAGTGGATTTGCTGACACGCTTAAAATTGTTTTTTTTTTAATAAATATACTTCATTCTGTTGTAAAAATTTAATGTTTAAAATTTACGTAGTTACGACATTTTGAAAGAAAAACTGACGTACTTGAAATTTATCGAATTATAAGTTCGGTAAATATTTGTAACTTTATGTTAAATAAAATAATTATATAAATTTCTATGCCATGGTGTGGTTAACTAATAAGCCCGTTTTAGGACAAAATTAATAAAAAAAAGGGAAATAAAATTACGATTAAAGACTTTGTTGAGTAGAATTCATACAAAGAAAATAACGATGGCCTGAAAAATTTAAGGAAATTCTAATCTTTTGATTGAAATATTGTAGAATGAAAATATATTAAATTTGATTCGTCTGTCTATATATTCAAAATAATAAGGAAAAATCAATGAACCTGTTGCCCAGCCCCAACAACTGGTTGGCTTTCTCCAATTTTTATTTCAAATAACAGTTCATAACCTCTATATATCATCGAGAGTCGACTAATTTCCATCATTCTCCATGTTAAAGAGAAATTGAAAAAACAAAATTTCGCCACATATTTCCTAGAGGAAATCTTGCGACAGTGCATGCCAGCCCAACCATTGAACAGATTAGAAAAAATATCTCATATGAAAATTCATGATTGTTAGATATGTCATCAAGAGTTGCCTGTCTTTCACCACCAACCGTTTTCGGGAGAAAACTTCACTGTACATCCTCTGCACGAAATTCTTGCGACAAAGTTCCCCAGACCCAACCGCTGAACTGGTTTCAGAAACTTTTCTTTGAAATGAATACTTATGACCCCTCTCCATCAATGGTTATCAACCTTTTACTTCTCTATTTCGAGAGATTATTGGAAATAAAATTTTGTTCCTGCTCACATTCTCAACAACTGAATGATTTCACCAATTTTCATCGCCAGCTGAGGATTATACCATGTTGAAATATAGCTAATAAATCAGATTTTCTTTTATCATCATTGCGAAACTTTTATAGACATCTTACTATAGCCATTCTTTTATTATACTTTTGTTGTCGTTGATAGAAGTTGATTGGCATGATTAAATTAATCTTATTAATCAAATCTTTTGGGCAACTGTAATAACGTCATCAATTTAGTTATGTCAACAAATTTTAATAAAATGCTTGTTGTCAAAATTTAAAAGAAGTACTATTTTTTGATTACGACTGCAATCCATGACCTAGAAAATATCTGTTGGATCAACGTTATGGGAAAGATCAGAATTAGAATGGGTGAAAATTTGAATTAAACGGAATGTCCAAGATCAAAATTAGAAATCTTGTGCGGTTCCTACAAGACAACGACGAACTGATCTCCCCAGACAAAAGCCCTGTATAAATTTTTGTTTCGTATCTCAACCAAACTTTTCTCCAGAATATATTAACTTCAATAGATTTCATCTACTCATACTCCCCACCGACCACCCCCTTCATCATTATAATATTGTATATAGTTACTTTCTCTGTGTACCGTATGTAAAATAATTCTTTTCTTAATAAATATTTCCATGTAAATCCTTTGAACCGACAGGGAATCCTAGAAATTCCAAGTTCGGGGATATTCTGTGGCGAAAGAAAGGAAGTTACGACTGCATAGTAGTAGAACATTCTGATTGATTTGCTATGCTGGTAAATTGGTGTACTCAGAATTTTTTTTTTGTATACTCAATAATAAATGTTCTTATGAATGTTATTAACTGTATGTTATTAGCAAATAATAGTTGCGAAAAGTATTGTTAGACTGCAATTTTCGACTATAAATCGATAGAATGTAATTAAGCAGTTATACAAGCATTTGAACATCGAATACGTATTTCTACTTCTTCGTCTCCAACCTATCGAAGCCAATCGTTGGAACAGAACTGAAACTGTTAGTCACAAAATGATATACATTTTTATAAATTTGCGTTTTTGAATTACCGTGATTACATTCTTATGAAAATATAGCCAACAGATGATGAATCTATTGATGGACTTAATTCAGAATTTGAAAGAGGTACATTTTAGATGTTAAAATCTGAACACTAAATCCCATCCATCTAGCTCTCCTCCGTTTTGTAGTTATCGTGTTTACTTATATTTGGATAGCCAAACAGCTAGATTTTCTTTGAATGGACATTGTTCGAAATTTGATTGAAAAATTTGGAGTAGAGATCATATACCAAATTTCATCTCTAGTTCAAAATATTGGTGAATTATCGTACTCACGGACAGACATAATTTCAAAAAAGGTGTTTTTAGGATTCAAGGACGTCCGAAAAACATGTTTCGTTAGATTAAACACTAGGGAATGTGTTAAAATATCAAAATTGAGTTAAAAAAAATTTTTTTTACAGTATTTTCGTTTACAAGAATGTAAAAAGGGAACAGAAAGAAATTAGCCACAACTTGGTTTCTGCTGGTTTTTATCAATTTTTGAAGTTTAAAATAAAAATGTAATGTTTAATGGTGTGAAACGAATCGAAATAATAATCGTACTTCAAAATAATTTATTTAGAATACACCTGTAGATTGCAATATTAACACCAGATGCAAAATTCAAGATAGCGAAATAAGACACAAATAAAAATTACAAAACCCCCATCCAAAAGCATTTTTTTTTTCAATTTAATGGCTAATAATTAGACTCTTTTCTTCTTTTTTTCTTTGATAAAAAGCTACACGAGACGCACAAAAAGTTTTTTCATTATCATAAAAGTTTTGCATTGTATATTATATTTTTAATTAATTTATTCAGTAATTAAGTTACAAGAAATATCTAATCTGTAGTAGGTATTGATAATAATTATGATTTCGCAAAAATCACATCAAGATTTTTTCCCCTACGGTTAAGAAATTTAGTTTCGTAATATTGATTTCTATTTATTAAAAGAAAAATATCTGAAATCATTTAAAATGTTTCATAAAAGCGATTTTCTTTCCTTTTCCCCAAAAATAATAATAAAAAAATGAAAAATATCATAACATTAGATCTCATTATTATATACATTTTTATCATATTTTAAAAAAACCATAGTCACATTTATTTGCTTCATTTTAAAAAAAAATCCTATCTTGGATAAACTGCTTATTCCATTAATCTTTTTCTCCTTTTTTTGGGGGGGGGGAGGAGGATTTAATTAATTTTCTTTTTCATTTTATTGATCGGATTTTAACTTCTTTTGACTCAAAATTATCTTTATTTTAAAGTTAAATTTAAAGTTTTTATTTGAAGTTTATTGCTGCATACTTCAATTTAAATCAAATATCACTTCGAAAATGCAGTTTTTTAAATCATAAATTCATATACGAATTATTTACGAAAACGTGTAAGTATCATTACTTAATTTAACCTTAAACCTAACCACCGAAGTTAACTTACAAAGTTTTCTCAACAAGCATATCTTACGTGTTAAGAATTGTTGTCTAAATGTTTATTATTCATCGAAGACAGTGCAGACAATTTCTGCTCTCGTCCCAAAGGTTCGCCATGCGATTTGGGTGGGCTGTCCATTCAGGGAAGGTTATTCTCCAAAGAGTCTCCGTGCTTTGATCGGACACGTCCAAATGCACTTTATCACCTTCCTTCTAACTAGGACAGGGGTCGCCAAGGGAAAAGCTCTTTCTAAGCGAGCTGATACACAAACTGTAGAAAACTTAATTTTCTGTGTTTCTTTGTTACTTTGAAGCTGATTTTCTTCCTTTCTTTTCCCGTCACATCTTTTGATAAACAAGGTAGATTTAATTACAAATTAATTAATACTGATATGCATTTTGTCAAAATTCATTTTTAGTGCGATAATTTTTTAAAATCCATTGTAGATCGCATGTGGCTCTAGGCCCTCGAGTGAGATATTCTTCAGGTAAAACTATTTATGCCATTTTGCCGAAGAGAATTCTTGCAATATTATTAAAATTTGTACTGAAACTCCTTCTCATACCCATACTTAGAAAATAAAAATCTGCTGTCGCAAATTTTAAATTATTATGTGAAAACAATTTTATTTGATTATACGAATTTTGAGAGCAAAAATTGAATATTTAAATTATTGCTTCTTCCTTGAAATGCATTGACAAATTGAAACATCTAAATCATTTTCAAAAAAGCGATTGAACTTCGCTCCATGATCATTCTGCAAGGATATTTTTAAATAAAACTGTTTAAGGATTTTGATTCAAACATTGATCCGAAACGTTTGAGATTTGGAATAGTTTCTCATATTTATGGTCCCGATCAGAAAATTTTTTATACAATTTATAAGTTCCAACAAATAATGATCTTTGTTTTTCTGCCTACGCATTTTAAGGTTTTGAAAACCCCTTAACCAAAATAACATCATGTTCTCTCATGATAAAGAAAAAGTTACAAATTTGTGAAAAAATGCAAAATTTTAAATAGCAAACCACAATAACAAAATGCATACTTTATAACCTTGAGTGCAGGCGTCTTGGCATAGGGGTAGCGCGTCTTTCTCGTGATCGGGGCGTCCTGGGTTCGAGTCCCAGTTTGGGCATGGTTGTTTTATCTGTGAGATGTGTGATTGTGAAGGCGTACTGTTGACCCTAGTTGGCGCTACTAAAAAAACACCGGCTTAAAATCGCTGTCTTCGCAACAGCGAGCTTGTTCGTGGCAAGTGCCATAAGAAATAACAACAACATAATATTGAGTAATGGATGTGTTTATCGACGTATATTTCTTGCATGAGTCATATATGCAGCATTTTCTTACCCTCAAATGAAGAAAGATTTATTTGCAAATAACATAAAATCATACTTCGCTAAAATGGGTACTTACCATGACGTAGAGACATCGTGACACCAAATGAGAATTTCTCTGTATTTCGGTTATCAATCTGCGTTGAGGGCTTGTTTGAAGAGAATCCTTCTTTCTGAATGAAGGAGGCCTTGGCTGGATAGCGTTGTCGAAAGGGACTCTGAGGGGTTTGAGCAAATGCCTTGAAGCCTGAATCGACGGATTTATGCACTAAACCAAGACTATGGGCTAGAGGTGGCTAGCAATGTACTCGGTGAACAAGAACAGTACCAGACCTACTGAAGAGCTTATTGAACTACCCTCTGTGTCATATCAAAAAATTAAGGATGAGATTCGGCCAGGAGAGGGAGAAATAATAGCAGTGCTAGCTATAACAATCTATCAGAGACATTCGGGCGATGCTGAAAACAAGGAAAATTATTGCATCATACGATGAAAAGTATCATCCTATTTAGGAGTAATATTGTGATTCATTGTCACCATATTTTGAACTAGTATAACTGAAGACAAATATTTTTAGACACTTTTCTTATCAAAGAGCTCTGTATTATAAATAATAAATGACATAATTCTAAATTAGTTTGAATATTCATTTGCTTATTTATTTTGAATGGAGCACATTACCCGATTCTTCAAGGATTAATAAGAAAAAAATCGCTCAATCAGTGCTTTTCGCATTAGGAATAAGATTTGTGAATGAATTATGTTCCTTTAGTGAGGTTCCATTGTACCTTTATCTTACATTTTAGCTCTTATCTTACTTTTAGCTTTACTTACTCTTAGCTTTAGCTCTTATCTTACATTTAGAGGATGAGAAGTTTCCGGTATGGGGGTTGGTTCTCGTCACCCGGGTAGGAACAGAAATAGTGCGAGTCTGTTACCTCCTATAGATAAAGGGACCTCCTTCTCAGTGTTGCTGTAGGGGTAATCCAGTCAATCAGATTTATCACGTGTGCCTTCGGGCGGGTCGAAGCAGCCAATTAAGGATGCATTCGATGCTCGATTGTAATATTTAAATGTATGTATTTATAATGTATATATGTATATAAATGTATATATTTGTAATGTATATATTTATAATGTATATATGCATATAAATGTATATATGTAAAAACAAAAATCGAATGATTTGTTTTGGTTCACAATTACTTCACAATTTGATATAGAAATAAAATTTTAATATAAATAGCAAAATAGCCTACGCTACTTGTTATGCGTTTGAGGTTTCATGTTGAAAATATGTACGTGCGGGACTTATGACACTTAACAAGTTATCTGTCAGCGATTTAAGCCGAGTGAGCGTCTCTTGTTTGTCCAGTTGGGCAAACTAGGGCCAAGAGTAAGACATCTACTTCATGCGGCACATTCGCTTGCACGACCCCTTTTTGCAGTTGGCACATTCACACACCTCACATATAGAACACAGAAGTGGAACAACCACATCCGAAACCGGGACTCAAACCCGGGAAGCCCAGATCACGGGGAAGACACGCTACCCCTATGCAAGGACACTGGCTGAAAATATGTACTAAACGAAACAGTGACACAAATGTTTATAATAAGAAGAATCAGACTTTAGGATTACTGAAATACAGAAATATCGAGGTCAAAATTTTCGAATATTGTGACACTTTTTTCTTTAGTTTCTATACAAGGAAGTAAACGAAACTCATTATAAATTTACTGCAATCATTTAATAATTTTAAATGCAATCTTTAATAGTAAAACAACCATATAGGTGAAGAGTAGAAGAATGTACGAATCATATGTCAGCTACATTACAGTTCATAAAATGGGGTCTCTAAAATTATTCGTAAATCATCGTTGATCCATTTATTCTATCCGGACAGATCAAAAGAACTATCTTCAAAATATTTTGAAATTTATGAAAGAACGTTTAAAGTTAAACGAAAACATTCACATGAACAAACAGAGCAGGCATAAATATAACGCATGAAAGTGTAGATGATGATGAATTGCTTTACATCCGTTCTAAGCTACTTTTCAGCAAAATCTGGACAAAAGAATGCAAGATTTGTGACCCCCTATTTTCGACTAAGTTAGCCTTTTGAGGCAAAAACCATTCAAAAGCCTGCCACTGCCACATTATGTTCCTTGTGACCACATGATTTATTTTTAGACTCGACCAGCCCATTTGTCGAATCCGCGGCCAAATAATAATAATAAAAAAATAACAATAATTTCAGGTCAAACTATTTCTTATATAGATTTTACGCCAAAGGTACTTTTTTTATGGATAGAAGTCCGTCTTTTACAATGGGGGAGGCAGAAAAAGAGAAGAAAACTTGGGCAACTAGTGGCCAACAAAACATTACTTATATCTGAGGTAGAACTAGAAACACCGGCCGATCCACAGGGTGGGGGAAGGTGAGAGAAATCGTCTGAACATCAAAAGATGTAGTGGAAAAGTAGGTCTCTTTTTTTGTGGCATCATTTTTTTTCCCTTTCTTTTTCTTTGTATGAGGTGTGGGTGTAGATATGGGGTGGTCGAAAAAAGGGGGTACCAAAAGAAGGGTCGGTTGATCGACGTTCGCATTAGGGACCCTTTTCAGGTGACCCAGCCACGTGCCAACTTCACACGGTCGCGTGGTCTAGTCCCCCTTTCCCCTTACCAAAGAGTTTTTGTTTGTTTGTATATTTTTTTCTTCATATCCCGAGTCCCCCCCCCCCCCGCTTTCGACCACATAGAACTGTTTGCCGACAGTAGTTTTTTGAAATGACCTTTTCGCATAAGGGTGCGGCATAAAATTGAAAATAATTTGGTGAAGGACAGAAGACCAGTCCTGAGGAGGCCCTTTTTGGGATTGAATTCGATTTCAAGAACGTTTCATGAATTCATTTCAGAGATGGTACAACTATAGCTGATTAATTTAATATATTTTGTTATTACTAAATCATTGTTAAAATTTAGCGTTATTTTCTGTCGCATACTAATTAAATCGCATGCAATTGATAAATTTGTTAAACATCTGATATTAATGATATCTAATGCTGTAAGATACAGAATTATTCATATATTGAATAGCCATGAAAATCTTTAATACATAAATAACATTTTTAACATAAATAATTTATTTACATTTAAGATAAACATTTATATAAACATAAATCGACATTAGGATTAGCATAAAATCTTTTCACAATCATTTACTACAGTCATATAATTTATTAACTATATCTAATGATTCTAAAATTTAATGAAATGCTTATAATAATTTGCAATGAACACAATGAATGAAATTAAAATTAAATATTATGAATGTTTGAGTACTTTAAATAGAAACGAAACGTGTACGATATACCATAATTTAATTATTTGATTTCCTACACTATATTTTATATAATTCTTTTATTTTATCAAAATTGTATTATATTTTATTAAAATTTAGATAAGTGCCTTTTATGCTTTATTATAGTAAGTTTTTACGCTTATAATGAAATAGTTTATAACGTTAATTTATTATTTTGATTTCATAACAATCTGACATTATAAGAATATGTTAAGGTAGATAGTATTTTAAAGATAATTATTTTTTGTATTTTGCTTTCTGTATATGGCACAGTAAAAAAAAAAGTGATGATAATAAAAAATATTCTTCTAGAAGTAAAAATAAAATGTTAAAGTAAGCATTTTTATTCAATTATTTATTTATTTATTTATTTATTTTTTTTGCATAAGCGCATTTTCAAATGTATTTCAACTCGATTTTTATCATATTTTATTTTCTTTCTTTTTGAATGGAGAAATTCAAAGTAGTACTTCACATTTTTACTTTCTTGTATCTGAAGCATATAAAAAGTGAAATTATTGTCAAAAAATTCCAACTCCAAATTTTGACGAATCTCCACGTTGAAGAACACCCTGATTTCAAAAAATGCATTTTGGGAATATTTTCCATCTGTGAACACGATTAATCAAAAACGCTTTGAGCTGGCAAATGATTTGGTTTTTATATCTAATTTTGAACGAAATTCAGTCGGAGTAAATCTTCTGTCCTGCTGACCGAATTCAAATGAACACAATAACTACTAAACGCGAGAAGTCAGATAGCTAAAATTTAGCACATAGTTTTTATCTGAAATGTTAATTCCTAAAATGTAGACAATGTCTGTACTTTTGCATGCATGTAAAGGCAATGATGGTAAAATGTAACAACTTAGGTAAGCGAAATTTTATTCATAGTTTTGGCATCTAAAGTATAGATTCTTATCAAATTTTGAGCTAAATCTGTTAAAATGTTGACCATCTATTGGTCTGTACTTTCGCATATATGTAAACACAATAGATCAAAGCACTCAATAACTTAAATAAATAAAATTTAGTTTGTGATCTTGTGACTACAACTGCAGATCCTGTAATTTTTTTGCCTTCAATATGTCGGAAAAAAGGGGTTCAAATATTCGATGTTTTTTATATTTCTGTATTAACCGCAATAGAGCGATTAATCTGCCGAAAAAAATCTCCAAATCGTAAGCTAGATTCGGTAAAAACCGCTGCATTCGTTCCGTTGATCGATATTTCGTAAATAGTATACTCCTTTGCCATGCAATTTTTTCTTTGTTATATTATAAAGCACACAACTCCCAAGTATGAAAATAAAAATCTGAGCATTCGCAGCTTTTATAATATTGTCTAAGGTCAACAATTTTATTTAGGGGAGGTGAGGGATAAATTTTTATCAGAGAATATTAGAGAGAGAGAATCTTTATCAGAAAGATTTTCGGAGTTTACCCCATTGAGTTTTCCAAGCAGCATTGAAAAACTTGCACTGAAACAGTTGTTTTAATCTGAACCCCTTAATATTATGAATAAACTGAGGCACGTTCAGAATACAATATTTCAATTGATAACTGATTTAACAATGATTTATAGATCTAAGCAATTAAAAAAATTTCTTTCATCAGATTAAATGCCTTTATATTCAAAATGTATTTTTCATTCCTTTTAACTGCTTATTCGCTAAAATTTACAAAATATACCATTAAATTTCCGAGAACTGAATCATTGGTAGCTGTTTCTTTGATTTAGGTTTACCGGGATTTAATAAACCTTCTTTTGTCTAAGAGTTTTATTTGCTTACAGTCTTATTATCTTTCTTAAAATCAAGTGTTAATTAAAAATGAAACGTTAGTAAATGTTATTTTAAAATTTTCTCGCATAAATATAATTTATTTGTGATTGCTTTCATAAAAACTTTTATCTCCATTTTTTTAAAAAAAAATCTTTCATTTAAGTTTGGAACTTTGTTTATTTTTTTATTTGATTTATAAATTGATTTTGTATTAGTAACAATTTTTATATGAAAATTCTTCGAGTGATGTGAAACGAAAAAATAAATTCCATTCAATTCGAGTTATTATTAGAAGAATTTTCAGCATGAATTGTTCTAAAATGACTCATTTCATTAAATTACAAAATTTTAATCCCTTTTTATGACAATTTTGTTGGTGACTTTAATTTTATTTTAATTTCGGCATTTTTATGGCCAAGACTACCTCTTCAAAAACCAGTTAAGTTTTATTTCACCACAATTCTTTCAGTTTGTGATCGCTCCATTTCTCGGAAACACTTTATTCCATTCCAAAAAGCGCCATCTAGGGAGTGAGAAAGCAGGAACAAATACAAAAACCAAATAAACAAGCAATGGTCATTGGCTCATCCACAGATAGGCGCTCTCTGCTATATAGATGAAATAGAGCAAAACTGGAGGGAGCATGGACTCGGGGTGGTGGGTAGAAAAGCAACCTTCTCGTTCTCTCCCCCCCCTCCAACACTCAGCGGTAATACACTTTCTCTATTTCTCCGCGAATAAATTGCTTCTGTACCATAACGGATAAAGAATACATTCACACGATGGGCCTAAAAAAGAAATAAAGAACACAGAAAAAGGTGTTGATGCGGCGTAAATAAACAGATAAATAAATAAACTCATGGACATTACCATACAGTGAAAGATTCCATTTTTTCACTTATCTACCCCAAAATTTTATTCTTTATTTCTTTTTCGCGTATTATTTTTTATAATGTTCAGTTTTGCGTGCGATGCAAACTTAAAACTTTCTTGGTGATGAAACCATATTTTTCATCACATTTTTGGGTGGTTTCTTCTCTAAGAGACGGAAGTTTTTCCTCCATTTTTATTATTTTAGTTTTGTTCCTCTTGATGTATACGGGTGAATTTTCTTTTGGATAAGTAAATAGTGCTCTACCCTGGATGTGGAAAAGAAATCTTGATGCGATTTGGAGCGAGGTTTAGATTTGTTTCTATTATCTCCACATTTCATATCTGGAACTGCGTTTCTTTCTTTTTTTTTCTTACTTCTATCCATATAAGATGAAGAAAAGGAGAGATGATGGATACTAGAAGGGGGAAATGTGGTCAAAGTTTGTGGAAATTCAATTTTTCCGATTTCGTTCGTATCGATGAGTTTTGGTGAATTTCGTGCAAACCATCCATTCCTTAATTGTGTTTGAAAATATGATGTGGTTGAAGTTCATTCATATCTGTTCTGTAGAATTTCATATATCAGACATATTAACGCAATATTTGTTGTTATTGTTATAATAGAATTAATAATAGTTCACCTTTGTATACACATATTTCTTAAGTACCGTGTGTAACTAGAATTTGTATTAACTTAAATAATTTTATTATGAAATTTTACCAATAGATATAAATTTCAATTTCAATTGATCTTCTGTAGCTGTCCAACTTTTAAACTTTATTTATTTGTTTCAAATTGCTCTGTTTAATTATTTGTAAACTAGTCCCCTTTGACGATCTGTTGGTCTGCCCAGAATATTGATGCATAACTTGATGTTCATGAATTCCTCAACAAAACCATTTTAAGTATCAAATTTTGATAGACGTTAAAGCTGTAATATTTTAATAGTCTTCACCTGTACTGCTTATTGTATGCATGTACCATTTTAGTGAATTCCTCTAATATCATAAATTTATTAAACCAGGGCAAATGATCTCGCCGAAACTTTTTCGCATATTCTCCAATAAAGGTCATATTCCTCCTCCTCCTCCCGCTTCGGAACAGGGGTTTCAGATTCGAGACCCGATTCCACCGAAGATCCGTCATGTAAGAGGTTCTGGTGCAAGTTAAATTCGTCGGGGCCAAACGCCTTCCCGTTGGTGTGGTGTGGAAGTTTTGGGAAGGTTAGTGTCAGCTCAGGTATCGTCCTTGTCATCTGACAGCGGTTCAAAATTACGAGGCTCGTCCAGAATATCCATAGTGTTGCTTTAAAACAGGACGTTAATATAACTAAACTAAACCCTCTCCCCTCCGCTGAGCATAAAATTGTAAGTAAGGTCAAATGCATTAATATCATAGAGTTGTTAAACCACCGCGAGTGTACTAGCTGAAACTTTCTTATCTCTCCCCCCGCTTAAAATTGTACATTTTGGTTAAGGCCCCAAATACCTTTCATGGCATTGACGAACAGTAATTATGAAATATGGATGCGTGATTTAAATCTTGCTTAGTTTGAATATTTTTACAACAATAGAATCTGTTTGTTAAAAGCTTTGCAATATATATATATATATATATTTAAATTTTAAAATGGCGTATAATTTTTTTTTGTGTTGCATTGGTTTTGAAAATTGTCACAGAAACATCAAAAAATCTAGCTTTATTTTTACATCATTATAAATTCTAATTGCTTATCCGAAAAATCGCTTCAAGGTGCATTTTCCTACCCTTCAAAGGATACTTGTGCCAAATTTGGTGTCTTCAGGCAAAACTGTTGAGGGCCAACAGATACACGCATACATTCCTTTGTTAATAATAGTATACATTTTGTTATTTTTATTGTGCATCGCTTTTGATATGAATATTGGTAAATGCATTTTATAGGGAAGTATAAAGATTCAACATTCAGTTTAACATAAAACTAAAATTTAATACTGAAGGGAAATTGTTTGATAATCTAGTAAATCCTGTTTGGTGATTTCCAGTTTTACTTTCGATTCCTGGTATACGTTTATTAAAGAATAGTAAACTCACACACCATTGAAGCTTATTTCCTTGGCTGCCATTTGAAAAGTCTACAGGATCAAGCGAATGACTATACAACAATATGCTTATAACGGAATAGTAAATTCACGTATCGGCGAGACTTATTTTTTGGTTGACGCTTGATTATAAACTATTTCGGACACTTTTGATCAATGATATTTTGTTATTCAACAAATATCATTTTTAATTTTCTGTATCTATCTTTTATTTTCAATTACTGCAAAAAGTTTTTTTTATGTTTTATTACCTGTTATTTATCCATATTTTTTAAGCGTAAAAAGTCTGATAAGTTAGACACTGTCTATAAATTTGTGATGCATTATAGAATATTATTATTAATTTTTAATATCGCTTCCACAGTGAGTAGGTGCCCTGGTAAAGAAGATAGTTTGCAGATATAACAATGGCAGTTGAACAGATAATCCTCGGTCTTGGCTACTAACTGACAACCATTTGGCAGCAAAAATGAAGGATTCAGAATATTCGAGAGTCTTAGTGATAACTGTATAAAGTCTTCAGTTCCGCCTTTGTTTTAAGAACAGTTAATTTCAATCCTTTGGCAAAGAAGGCATCCAAAATATATATATGATTTGCTGATGCTTGTGTATTAACTGCATGCTAGTGATTAATTGCCGCTACCCTCTAAATCTCCGAAATTCGCACAAAAAGTAAGTAAAAATATTATATTTACGCCAAAGATCTATGCTCATAATATTATTCGCCATTCAAATGCAACTCATTACAAGTACTATTTTTCTTGTCTATACTATAAGACATAACTCTCATACATGATACTCTGATTAATATGATAAATAAAAATCTGAATACTCAGAGCTTTCACAGCCTTGTAAACAATATTCCACGATTTTAGGTCCGCAATTTTAAGTGGAGGGAGGAGGATAGCGCTTTTATTAAGGAATATTCGAAAAGTATTGAGGAGAACGCTCCAGCAACTGTGTTTTATTTTTGCTGAAAAAGGAACAAAACATACATAGAGAATAGAGAGTGAGCGAAAGAGGACGGAGTTCTCGAAATGAAGTAGCAAAATAGACACAATAAAGCTATTTACCGCAGGGTCATCTAACAGCATCAATTGACCGCCTCTTACCGTGTGACTTCAGATCGAACTCCCTGTTTCAAACCCACATCAGTTGGGAGATAGAAAGGCACAGATTTCCAAAAATGGAGAGGAAGCATTAACATTAATAAAACTTTATTCAGAGTATTAAACATTTTCTTTCGCTCTTCTTTTGCACAAAAATATGAATTGAATAAATATTTTAAAAAATTATGATACTTTTTTATTAAAAGCAACCCATGTCATATATCGTACAGATTTTTAAAACAATACTAACTGAATATTTTTAACACTTTTATTCAACTTACATATATTAGATTGAGGAAGTAGATTAAGAGGAAGTTCATCTGTCCGGCTGTCTGAATATAAGTTAACATATTAACTACAAAACAAAGACAAGAACACAAATTTTATCATCTAAAGTATAAATACCTTTCAAATTTGGAACCAAATCCATCTAGGAGCTGACTTTCTGTTGGCCTGTAATTTTACAAGCACGTAAACGCGATAACTCAAAAATGCAGTGACTTAAATACATGAAATTTTATATTATGTAATTTTGTGACTACAATTGTAGATCCAAGTGAAATCTTGGTTTCAATCGGCTAAGAATGAAGAGTTTAAAACACAAATTCTAATTTAGGGTTCCGACTACAAAATGCCAGGGACTGATCACAAAAAATATCACTAAGAATCGCATTATCGATTCAGTAAAAATGCAAATTTCACGCCAAAGTTAAATATTTCGTAATTATTGTTCACCAATGCCATACAAGGCATTCTTGACCTTTCTCAAGGTCCGCAATTTTATGTGAGGAGGAGAGGAGGCATAGGAGGTTATGTTATGTTAGAGAGAGGGAAAGTTTTGAGAAGACAACTACCTCTGAAGTTATCGGATGGTTGTAGTCAAATAAAGTACGTAGAATTCCCACTTTAAGACCAGAGTATCCTGCCCCACAAAAAATAAGATTGGTGTATGGGCCCAGTGCCCTTAAATTTGCCAGCAGAAGCCAGCCTTTCTGCTCTTGTATGGGTAGAGAGTTTAAAAAAATGATTTGGTGATTCAGACACCATCCTTATGGAATTCAACAAATCAAGACAATTCTAAAATACTAGCACTTGCATAGCTTCTAAAACTATATTAATATCACTAAATCAAACTAATTAGCTAATAACTTTACAAACCTATCTCTGTCAGATTATTATCTAATAGAACATTTAAGTGCTTTTATGAAATGATCAGTTTATTCTGTAGGGTATCAAAGCCATGTTAAACGAAGATATTGTGTTTTCTCATTTAAAATAATATGGCGAAGAATTATGTCCTTTGTGATAAATTTAAATTTGAAAAATCCTGCTGCATCAAGAAACTAAGGAATCGAAATAAGAATGTATTGAAATGACTGGTATAGGTTTTCTTACTATTTCATCTTAAAAGATTTTCTTGTTAGAATGATTTTGATGGAAAATATCACCAAAAAAAAGTTTGAAATTCATTGTCAGATTTTTTACAGGATGATAGTGATCTAATAAAAGTGTAGAGCATGTAGAAATATTTTATACTACTACAAAGAAAATAAATTTAAATTTAAATAGTATTTTTGTCTTTTTAAGGAACATTTTCATTCTCGATATTTTTGAATTTTTTTATTACACTCATGCACATAAATTAAAGATAATTCAGTATCAAACGGAAATACAACTCTTAAGTTAAAAATTTAATCTGTTGAATTTTCTAAAACATCTTCAAGAATAGCATGTAAGCTACAGGATACCACGAAATGACACCGATAATTTGTCACAATGACTAGTGTGTAAGAGAGGGGTATATACGAAATGCTGACAAGGAAGTAAGATTGTTTACAAGCTTTCTGTAAATAGCTTAGTACCATAATCGAATACTTACGACACAGAGGACGTATGTAGATGATATTTTACGTGGTAGAATAATCGGCCGTCTGGAATGTGGCCGTACTCAGATGGAAGTATCCGAGGAACTTGGAATCGCACGAAGTGTCATCTCGAGGATTTGGTGACAATTTCAAGATGATGGAAACGTCAGTAGATGTTACAGTACAAGTCGTCCTCGAGTTACTACGATGGGCGAAGATCGGTATTTGGCAGTAATTGCCAAAAGAATCAGACCTCCCTCGTCAGCTATCTTCGGCTACAGGTACGACAGTTTTAAGTCAAACCATCTACAGACGTTTGGGGCATATTGGTTTATATGCTTGCAGGCCTGTCGGATGTATTCAGCTCACGGCGACTCATTATTGCTAGCAGTTAGCCTGGTGTAGAGAACATACATTATAGATATTATCACAGTGGGCTTGTATAATGTTTTCCGACGAATCCAGGTTTAGCTGGTAGTCCGATTCACATCGGACTTTCACATGGAGAATGCCAGGCATCCGTTTCCATCAAAATAACACCATTGAATGACACCGTTATGGTGGTGTAGGATTGCTTGTTTGGGGTGGAATGACATTGGACTTCAGAACAGATCTGCATGTTCATCGGAGCCATGATATGCCAATTTTATCGAGACGTCGTTATGGAGCAAAATGTACATTTGTTAACGGGTGCCATGGACACCGAATTTGTACTTATGGTTGACTATGTGCAAATATCGTAAGCGATTACCTTTAACTCAAGGATATCCCCCGATTGGAATGGCTAACATTCTCTTCTGACCACCTTCTACATGTGTTGCTACAGATCATTGCTTGCTAAGTCGAATAACCTTTCTCAATATCATCTCAACAATTTCATATTCAGCATGTATAGGTGTTGTATGGACTATATTTTATCGTTTGGGTGAAATGCAATGTATTAACCAGCATACGAATTATGTAAAGTTTTTGTAAGGGAGATATTTTTTGTTATTGTTCTATGGAGCAAAAATCGTAGTTAACACACCATCTTTTTTGTTCTTTATCTTTTGTTTAATAAATGGGCTTTATGAATAAGTCAAGTCTGTTTTTTCTGAACCTTTATTTGCCGGACCTGGCATTAACCTTAATTTAGGAACATGAGTGTACTTGCAAATATTCTCTACCTTTTAAGGCGAAAAAAATGATGCGAATGTTTTGCTCACCTCTGTATTATTACATTCAATCATACGGAAACCTACTTTTAAAATTTTATAACAACATGCGATAATTCTGTTGCTAACCATTTCAAGCCCCGCAAAATCCAAAACAGATAACTAAATACATTTTTAATTAATATTATAGCCCAGGCATTATTCTATGCAATCTTAATCCATTTCATCAAAAGTAGATGGCGTTGTTTGTCAGTAAGTTGATTTGAGGTTCACTCGCAATGAAACTGGCGAGGATTTGTATATGTATAAAGATTGGAAAAAAATCATTCCTACGTGTTATTTAGCGCAGTCCATTTTTGAACTACATTAGATAACTTAATTGATATGGTGTAATAAATAATATATTTAGCAGTTTTGACATAAATAGCAAATTATTTCTCGTGTCATTACTTGTCATAATTATTATTTAAATTTTTAAAAAATTATGGTTTATTATTTGTAGAAAACTACCAAAGCAATCGTTTTTTAATAGGTTAAAAAAGCCTGACAGTTATGAAAGATACACTTTGTTTTTATATTATTCTTTATTTTATAAAAATTCAAAATAATTTTTTTTTCAAACATAAGAATTTAAACATTTTAATGCATTGAAAAATAGTTCTTATAATAACAATTCTGCGCAGCCCCAACACCTGTGGAAGAAAGAAGTCATACTGCTCTGGTCTCAGCTGGTCAGTTAAGAGGGTGTGTGATGCTCCAGGGGTAGAGGCATTGATTTTCGTTTTGTTCTTCCCCTACCTCTAACAGCGCTGTTGCACGCTACGAATTTCCCCACAAAAGACGTCCATCCCACCTTCTCAACTCGCTATTCTCTCTTCATTTCTGTTCATCCGGTGCTACCGATTGTCCACTGATCGTCTGTTTCGGCATCTCATCACGAGGAGGCAATTGTCAGAGGTTTCCGAAGGATGGGGGTGAAAGAGAGGGGTTATGGGTAATATTGTTCAAGATACGATGGACGAGTTTCCTATGCAGGCTTTTAGATTTGCTTTTTCTTTTTGGGGGGATATAAGATACTTGTGGTTTGATAAGAATCAGAAGATTGTCTTCAGAGAAATATTTAGGAAATATTACTACGATTGCAGTGATATCTCTATAACTCGACTCTTCGTTAATCCGACTCCATTTAAAAAGTTCGTTTTCAGAAAAGCAAGTGGGAAGCATGCTATAGAAAACAGGTCACAGCAAGCCGATGTCATTAGCTTTGGAGCGAGGTAAACAATAGGCTGGTACTCAGATTTTGAAATATTTACTAACCGCCTTGGATTATCGTTTGGTTCTCCAGAATTAATAGTTACTAAAAATTTTATTTAAATATTTTGTGCAACTTGCTTTTAATATCTTTCTCAGCAAAATTTTTTTCAAACTTCAATTTTCGAGGGGCATATACTATTTTACAAATTTTACATGAATCTCTCTATTGTTTTAGTTCCTTAAAATTTCAAAAACATTGTTCCTAAATGCACATTTCTGTCATTTTAAAGTATATATGTGTCATGTTTATAGATCAAATGGTCTTTCCTTTAAAGCACCAAAACACATACGAATACATTCATCTTTGTTAGTGTTAGAATAATAATTTAAAAACAAACTTTGTGTAATAAATTTTGCTATTCAAATGTTAATTAAATGCTATTTAAAATGAATCTTCTCTTAAACCACATTTTGTTCTTTTGGCAGTCCATTGATCTAATGCAAAACTGCATAAGTTTATTATATAAACTCTATTCTAGTGAATACAGTTTTCATTGTGATAGCTAATATTCGAAAAATTGTGTAGATAGATTTTTTCTAAGATATTCTGAGAAATTAGTACTTATTTTTGTGGAAAGTATGTTATTTGTATAATAACCTTATCAGGACATATCTTTCTTATTTTGCTTAAATAGCATTTATCATCCTATAGAATGATTAAGTTTTATATACAATGCCTAAGGAAAGTATATAATAATTTTCATATTTCATACTTTGCCTAAAAACGTTCAGCATTATATACAGTGCTTAGGTATTCTATAGAATGCAGGGGTTTCATACTTTTTCCTACAGAATATATAATAAATGGAAAAATAAGAATTACGCTCAACAGTTTTATTTAGTTTTATATAAAATTTTAATAACATGCATTTCCATTTTATTCTCCTATTTATTTTTTCCATTTTCTCAAATGATGCATCTTACTTCTGTAAAAAAACACTTTCGGGGTTAGCATGAAAAAATCCTGGAAACATATTTATCTCTTCTATAGCTTCTCAGACATATATCAAATCATCACAAGTACCTAGAGCCATTCTACGACGACACAACTTGGGGGGGGGGGGAAGGGAAGCTCACACTCGAAATTTCTCCACACCCATTCAAATTTTCTACTTACTTCAAGCATTCTATATACCCCATTGTTTCCGGACACCCCCATTTAGGTACATTTGAATGCGAAGACAGTCCTTGCAAATCTCGCAGCAACAGACGACACGCAAGATGTTTCCTGATTTATAAATCCGAATTCAGACGAGTTTGCGGAATTTCTCCACCCCTACCTCCCCGGTCTTCTTTTTCTCTATTTAAATTCGTTCCGTCCCCGTAGCAGGGCGCACATGTTTATGATTGTGTCAACTGTTAGCAAAATCGTGTAGAGAATACTGTGAATTGTTTAAGCGATTCTTAGGATGCCTCTTAAAAATCGTTTGCCTATGAAGGGAGAGAACGAAATAAAAGGTTTTTAATTCCATTGAAGAGGGAATGTTTAAAATACGAGGCAAAGATTTTATTTTGTTGTTTTTTCATTCTTTCTCTACTTAGATATCTTTTTTTCCGAATAAATGCAAATTACTTATCAAATCATTTCTACTTTTGCGCTATTTTTACTTTCTCGTATGCGAAAGTATTGTGATCATTAAAAAATTTGAATTCGAGATTTTGAAGAAATTTCACGCTTCAGTCCTCCCTGAGTTCGAAAAACACATTAAAAAAATGTTCGCTGTCTGTCATTGATAAAGATAACTCAAAAACACTGAACTGTAGGTTGAAATTTGGAATACGGTATTTACTCCAAATTTGCAGATTTCTATTAAATTTTAAGCAAAATCTGTTCAAAAGAACTCCGTCTGTCCATCTGTTCAAATATGAATTAACAAAATAATTACAAAACGAAAAGAACTAGATAGATAAAATTCAGTTCTTAAATTTGTCATATATAGTGTAGACACCTGTAAAATTTCGTGCCAAATCCATCAAAGGGTTACTTTTGTCTATCGGTTTGTACTTTCAGAAACATGCAAATGTGATATTTCAAAAACGCAATGACTTAAATATATCAAATTCGGTATGGGATTTTGTGACTACAAGTGCAAGTTTGTGTCAAATTTTTGTTTTAATCTGTTGGAGAAACGATGTCTAAAACACAAATTCATTTTACGGATGCTATTTACCGCATGCTAAGGATTAATCGCCAAATAATAGCCAAGGATGACGCAATAGATTCAATAAAAATGTTGAATTCACACCAAAAGTTTATGTTTCGAAACTATTATACGCAAGTATCATGCAAGGCCTTTTCTGGGATAACACTTTTATTAGAGAGTATGCGAGAAGATTTTGGGGAGACCACCGCAGCTGATTTGTGGATAATGTAAATTAGTAATAGATAAACTTTCTTGTGTTAATATTGACTAATTTTAATGTGTTGGATAAACACTTTTTCGACTCCACATACCTTGCAGAGTCTAGATATAAAACTTGGTTTCTGTATTTTTTTGTTTTAACAGCAGTATGTGTCCTATAAAGCGAGAGAGTTATTTTAAGGCTACCCTGTGCATTATCAGATTAAGAGGTAATGCAAAGGGTGCAAGAGTAAAAATAGAAACTAAAAAGCAGTCTTCTTCATTCACCCCCCCCCTTTTTTTTTAACAATTCGAATAGAAGCTCATAACATGGTGGTATATTCTTGCTGTCGCAGTATTTATCACGATTCAGATAAAGGAGACTACTTATAAATAGTCCTACAAAATCATTGTACTACAAAATTGTAGCAGGGTCACTGACTTCTCAGTCTTGACAACAAAAACTGGAAATAAAGGTTCTAGAATATTCGAGAATTTGGCTATAACTCCATTAGGATTCGAATTCTGTCGTTTGATCTAGAATATTCGATGCCAGCCACAGATGCTATAAAAGGTAGAGAGAGCCACGAAGACGAGAATCAGCCATTTCAGTAGTGAGTGGAGTCGGGAGAGAGAGAGTGTCAGTTGAATTGAGTGCAAAGTAGTAGTGGAGCAGTTTCCAGCGAGTTCTTTCTGAGCATTTTCTGCTGTTGTTTTTGTTTAAAAGCGATTGTTTGCTCATGTGCTACTATTTACTACAAATATTGTTCTTGGGCACGTTTCAGCTGAGTTTTAATATTGTTTATTTTCGTTTCCGTGTAGCAGAATGAAGCATCACTACTTGTTGCTGAATTTTGTTAGCTTGAGGAAAAGTTTTGATTGCTGACAGTTAATGTCTACCCATTGCCGATAAAACTTATCAAAAAGTTAAAAATGTTGAAATTTTAAAAATTTATTCTTTAATGCATTCTAAATCTCTTAAAAATAAGTGGTAGGAGTTTTGCTACATTTTTGCATTTTACATTATTTTTTTAAATTTTTTGAAGAATTAAAAAAAAGATAAAAAAAAAACAGAGTTACAAAATTGTTACATTTTGTTTCATTTTTTACAACCTGCTAAGCTGATATCCTAGTAGTGAATAAATAATATTGCATTTACCTAAAAATTCTGAGAAATATTTTACTAGAAAAATCTTTGTAAATTTGTAGAGCTGATTTACTATCTGTATTTGTATTTATATTGTGCCTGATGCAAAAATCATTCATCGCACTCTATAACTCAGATGGTTGAATTTAGACCTATTAAATTCATTCGGCGTGCAATTATTTTTTGAATAACATGTACTCAGGGAAGAAAAAGTTTTTCAGAATGTTAATAAAAAATTAATCGAAATGTTGTTAATGTTTTTTAATAACTTCAGAACATATTATTAATAAAAAAATTTATAATAAAAGTTTAAAATTAAAAGTACAGAGTGGTCATACAATGTTTCCATGATTTCAAAAGTTATTACAAAGAATTCCCTGAATATAATATTGTAAATGTTTTACTCTGGAATAATCGTATTCTTAATTTTTTTTAGTTCAACAGATGAAGCATTAATACCAATGAAGATCTTATGTTTGATTGTAATCAAATTGTTCAATTTAACTGAAGGATGAAATTCAATGTATTCTTTGATTTCATGAATTCAAATTGGTCAAGGCCAATCCGAGATTACTTAAACCATAACCATAATGAGCTAAACGATTCGCCCGAAGCCACATGGATAATCTGATTGACCGGTTCGCCGTTCCAGTAATACAGGCAAAAACTCTGGTTGAGTCCTAAAGGCCATCACCGGCAACGGTACAAGCCTTCCCCTGGCAAGCACGTCCCGTCATCGATAAGAGGTAGCTGACTCCATCATTTCTGTACCTACTAGGGTTGCGAGAATCAAACATCATACCGGAAGCTTCTCATCCTCATTTCAGTGGTACCTTTTCTTTAAATTAGAATTATTTTCAAAATGAAAGAGAATCTGGGAAAGTAAGCTTTGCTCAGCAAAGTTTTTTTTTTTTTTTTTTTTTTTTTTGTAAAATTTTGGTTTTTTTTTTTTTTTTGAGAAAACATTTAAATACGACTACTTAAGAATACTGATACACATACTGATTGCATAAGAATATTTTTCAATCTTCTTCATCTCACAAAATTTTGAGGTACCAATAGGTACAATGCAAGGACCACAAAAATTTACAAGACGGCTATATGATATTTCCAGCATGAGAGCAGATAAAAAAAAAGGATATAACAGTTAGTTTAAAAAAAATGTGTTTTTTGGATGTAAAATCGCTTTTTTTCACTAACCTATAACCTTTTTAATCTATATAGATAAACATAAATCCGTTTCCGAGACACACAAAATAAATAAATTTATATGTATGCAAGAGCTGCTGGTTTAAAGTTGTAAGATTAAAATCTATTGGATAAAAATTTAGAATAATAAATTCGATTATTTACCTTATTGACTTATTGCTGCTGAAAATAAAATTAATACAACAGAACGAAACTTTATGCAAAAATTTCCATTTGCGTCAAATAATTGATTTTTGGTGGGAGTAATTATATATAATACAAACATGGAATAATAATTTATAGATTCTTTCAGAAATCAATTTTATATTCATCTAATTTTGTCAAAATCCTAAAATGATATATTTTCAATATTAATTAAAAGCCATTTTCCCCCTTGAAACTACATTGATTATCCGTTGTATTTGACGCCAGTCACAATGCTCTATATCGCCACCAGAAAAAGAACCTCCTATTGAATCCTTTATATCCTTAAAAACTAAATCCGAAAAGAAATCCCAAACAATTCTTTGTTTTCCCCATCGGAGCTTCTATAAACCCTCGCATTGTGAAAGGAAGCGGTTAGAAGATGCCATCCAAACAACAGCTGGAGTCCAACAACTCCCCTTCCGTCCAACATTTGATGGAAGGGCCCAGACGGGGCCCTACTCCAGGGCCCCAGACTCATGCCTCAGCCGAGAGTCAATTGGTATTCAAAAACCATTTATATGGACGAGCGGGCCCTGAATTCTTGGGCCTATTTGCATATCAACCTAATCACCGGGGTTAAAATGTCCCCTGGGGTACTAGAAAGACTGATGCGGGGTGGTAGGGGGGCGATTGTACCCCAAGACCCCCTTCGGAGGTGTTCGACTTAATACAATTACTGCTTGGCACAGTGAAATTTTTCTAGAGAAAGAGAGATTGTTTTATTTATTTTTTTCTTAGGGGGGGGGAGGTTCGGTTTAAGCAGTTTTCGCCATAGCATGCAAATGAGAAACGCTAAAAGGGTTCGCGAAACGTGATATGGATGGCAGTGCTTCCTGAAGTAGGGATGTATGATGGGGTTGAGACGACCCCCGACGCACATCGTCTTTGAGTCGTTTGCGTCTTTTGCTTTTTTTTTACTGTCTTTTGCTTTTTGTTTCTTTTGCGGTGTCTGCGTGATTTTAATTATTGTCTCGGGACACTCTAACACGGCGTCGTCTTCTCTGATAGAGATTGGAACGAGATTGGAATAGATAATGCAAAGCGGTGCTTTACGATTCGAAGTGAAGATATTGTGTCCCGCCTTGTTCGTTTCCTAATTGTGTTAAACTTTTCACAAAGAATATCGTCTTTAAAATTCATATATTTTTTTTTATTGAGTACCTTTCTAAAATGATTGTAGTACTGATTCTCATTTGCATGCATTTTTAATGTGAATGATTTACAGTGTATATTTTCCGAATCATTCTTTCTCATTCATTCCTTTCTCTATGAATCCGAAATTGAAATTTACGTGAGATAAGTAAATCTCCTGGTATATGCGCTTAAATTACAAGTTTTGAATGAAACTTATGGCTATAAAATAAAAATCTTAACATTTGTTTGCAAATTTTGAATTTTCCTTTTCAATAAAATGGCAAAAATGCGCCAGAGAATTTTGAGATAGCTATGTACTGCAAAGAATGACTGAAACCGGAAAATGCTACATCCTTAATGCATGAAGTTTTTGGCAATCAAAAATCAATTAAAATATGCACATTTGGAGTTACGATTGTGTCTTTTTTTACAACACAGCAGAAATGATTGAAATGCTGCATTTTAAAATTAATTATGGCATTTTAAATATTTATTACCAAGCAATTAATAAATTGTATAATTTGTGAAATTATTGACATTTTTATAACAAACTATATGCTATTAAGTTCAATTTAAAATATAAGGATTAAAATCTGAAAAATTTTGGCCTAATTTAGTCTAGATACGATCATGGTGGCTTATTGCCTAAAATTTGGCTTTGGAATAAGAGAAAGATAGGACTGAGATATGATTCCACTGAAACACAACACCATCATATAT
>JAPMOR010096971.1:56431-74362 GCA_026543865.1 Argiope aurantia | reverse complement strand
TGTTACTAGATGCAAATCCATAATAGATATTTATGGTTTAACCAAAATAATTGTTATCCTACCCTCTTCCCTTTTTTTATTCAATTAACTGAGATTTTGTATTGCATTTTTTTTATCATTTAATGCTTTTATTTTATTTTAACATATATTAACATTTAATTGTCATCAATTGCTCTAAAATTATATCTTTATTTAATACCTTTTACAATTATTGATATCTTTTTTTACAGTATTATAAATGTGGGGGAAAGTTTGCTCTAGTCACTCTTGGTTGTATTGGCAGCTATGCACTTTTTACGTTAGCTGTTACTCAGTGGAGGTAATTTTCTATTTATAAATTTTAAAAAAAAATCTTTTTAAAAAAGAAAGATGTAAATGTTTGCAGATTATATATATAGGTTTGGCTAATATAGTATTTCATTATGTCTGTATATTCATGTATTTAATATTAATAACCAACATTATTTATTTATTTATAACCAACATTATTTTTCTCCTTTGTTCATAATACAGATATAAATTTTCCACAAGTTCATGATTTTATTGTCATTCTATAATTTATATAGAGAAAATTGTTATATTATTTAATTAACACTAAATAATATGATTTCAAATTATATATAGTACCATTTGGCCTTTGTGCCATTAAAAAATCTATCAGTTTAGTTAAAAATTTTAATGTTTTACTTTTTGAAGATTTATAATTTTTTAAATATATAATTTTTTAAATATATAATTTTAAAAAAATATGTATTAAAAATTTACTATGTATAATTTTTTAAATCTTATAAATGATGCAACATAGCAAAATCTGCCATCTTTAATTCTTTAAACTCTATAAATATTTCTTTTCAGAACTCATTTTCGAGTTGCAATGAACAAAGCAGAAAATGAAGCAGGAAATAAAGCTGTTGATTCTCTAATTAATTATGAGACTGTTAAAGTAAGTTATTTATTCATTTTTTCTGTTTATTATGATTAATAAAAAAATATTTGTATATTTATATGTAATTATTATAAAGCAGTTGATTCTCTTATTAATTATGAAATTGTTAAAGTAAATTACTCATTAATTTTATCTGTTTATTAGGATTTCTCTACATAAACAATATTCAAATTATAAACACAATAGACATGGCAGATATTTTGTCAATATAGGAGACAAAAATTGTTCTTCTGACAATTCAGAAATTAATAGGATCTCCAACTTTAGAGAAAAAATGGTCCTTCTAAAAAAAGTATCTTAGGCATTATTGCTGTTTTTTTTTTTGTTTTTTTTCCCTTCTGTTTTTGGTTTTGTTCCAAAAATATGTTCATATATGTGAAAGAATTTTATAGCCTTTCAATAATTTATTTTGATAAGGTATTGGCTAAATATTACATATATTCTTCATATTCTAAATATTGATTTGTTTTTAGTATTTCAACAATGAATTGTACGAAGCTGAACAGTATGATAAAGCATTGGCTAAATATGAAGCTGCCTCTTTGAAAACCACCACAAGTCTTGCAATGTTAAATTTTGGGCAGAATGCAATATTCAGTGCTGCTTTAACTACAATCATGGTTATGGCCAGCCATGGAATAATAGATGGTTAATTTTTTCTCCTTTTTTTTTTTTTGCATAAAATTTTGTACATTCCCACTTTTTTATTGTAACCTTTACTTAATTGTTTTTTCCCAACTTAGGTACCATGACAGTAGGAGATTTGGTTATGGTAAACGGTTTAATTTTTCAACTGTCCCTGCCTTTAAATTTCTTGGGATCTGTATACCGTGAAGTTAGACAGTCCCTTATTGATATGCAAACAATGTTTGCAATATTAAGTGTAAAGACTCCTAATCAGGTAAGTTTTTTTTTTTTTTTTTTTGCATATGATGTTTTTTGATTTTAATAAGTTTAAAATAAAAGTAATAAAAAAATAGTCATTAAAATACTTTCTTGTTTTGTATTTTATATCAAAATATGCATTCCTACAATATATCCTTGTGTGTCCAGTTTTACCTTTGGTTTGAGGAAAAGGCTAATCATTTTTTGCAGCTTTCTATTACTATCCAGTTTACTTTATTTCGGAGTTAAAAAGTAGTTTTGCATGAATTTTGAAAATGAAGAGTTGGTTATATCATCATATATCTGGTCCTTACAAAAAATTACAGTACTTGATCTAAAATTGATATTGCATGTCATTACTCTACTAAAATTTGAACTTTATCTAACAAATCAAATAAAATCAGAATGTTTCTGGACAATGAATGGATTGTATTTCACCCTTTCTAATAATTATTTTAATTTTTTTCTTGTTTGATAATATAATGCATTACTTAAAATCTGTACATATTCCTTGAATGACATAACTAGATTTTCTATTAAAATTGTACTTGTGTTACAGTGTTATGATAATAAGCACTTCTTTTCTATATATTAATCTGCTCATGGAGTCAATGAATAGTTATATCAAAATATAGTTTGTTTGTTTGTAAAGCTATTTGGAATAATCAGCTATAGAAAATGCTTTTTTTTTTGTTCTGTTCTTAGGTTTCAAAAGCACCTCTTATAAAAATATCTCCAAAAGAAGCTGAAGTAATTTTTGAAAATGTTAGCTTTGAATATGTGAAAGGGCAAACGATTTTGCAAGATCTGAGCTTCAGAGTTCCTGCAGGAAAGAAAATTGCTTTAGTTGGTGGAAGTGGCTCTGGGTTTGTTTTTATCTATTTTCTTAGCAATTTTTATAATTTTTTTCCTGCCAAAATTGTATGAAACCAAAAAGTAGGGGCTTCCTTTGACTGATAAATAAGGTATATTATGTCCATTTAACTTAATAAGAATCTGTAGGCCTTCATAAAGGAAACAGTAAAGTCCATATATGAGTCAAGCTGAGATGACATAAGAGGCATACAGTGTTTGCTGACATAATGAAAACATTGTGTTGTGCCTTTTACTATAATGAAAAAAACTTAGTATGTATTTTTATTATCATTCTTTCAACGAATTGGATCCAAAAGTTGATATCTATTCACAATGGCCTATCAAAATAAATTCTACATCAAAGTAGCTGTATTTTTGAATTATCACATTCGTATATTCACATATAGACAGATGATTAATGTGTTGATGGATTTAGTCTAAATTTTGATATCTATCTACAGTTCTGATTATAAAACTATATTTTAAATATACTATTTGTAGGTAATTTAAAGTTTATTTTTCATAGTTAACCACATACAAATGAATTAACAAATGATTACTTCCCCTCAATTTCATCTAAAATTTGATAATCTGTTTGCTTGGTGTAAAAACCTCATACCAAATTTCATTCATATAGCTTCTTTTGTTTTTAAGTTATGTCCAAACATAAAAAAAAAGTTTTTTACTTGAAGAAGTTTGGAATATGAAGATTTACCAAAATTTTAAGATCAAACTTTTGTCTAAAACTTTCTATATTTGTATATACTTAAATCTTGAAGTCGAACTTTTGCTTCCGAAATTTTCTATATTCATGTATATGACTTTATATATTTCATATATAAGGAATTAATAAGATGATGAGAGGCTAAGGACAGAAAACAGTTTGTTCTTTTGTTTTTTAATTTAAAGAAAGGGGGGGGGGGAAGGAATTCTTTTAAGAATTGAAAAAAATATCTAAAAAAGTTTGCTATTTTATAAAAAGTTAAAAAAAAAAAGCAAAGCAATTGATATTAGAACATTTTGCTTTGTGTGTGTGTTTATAAAAAGACTACTCTATCTACTACTACTACTATCTTTCAATAATCGTTTACATTAAATATAAATCTTTTCAAGGATGTATGATGGAGCTATGTTTAATTTCCCATATTTAGTTCATAATAAGCATTAAATAATAGGTATCCTAAATTAGAATATATCTACGCCATTTGTTTAACATATTGTGAATGATGTTGAAAGAATGAAACATTCAGAAAACGAATTCAGTGAATTTTAAATTTCGTCATTATTAAATTTCTTTATAATAGGAATACAGTTATTCAGTAAAAAAAAAAAAAAAAACTTTAAGTATATGCTATATTCTATAATTATGTGCTACTCTTGAGAATTATATTTCAAATTATTTAAATAAGTTGCCAGTGTTTCATTAGTCACTTTTTTGGAGGAGTGTCTTGTAGATTTGTCACTCATTAACTAGAATCTCAAAAGAGCAATAGTATCATAATTAAATCAGTTGATCTATGTATTGGTTTATATATTTTTATGTGCCAATTTTCTTACATTGCAATAATTTTTTTTTCAGAAAATCAACAATAGTAAGGTTGATGTATAAATTCTTTGATCCTCAAAAGGGAAAAATTTACATTGGTGGTAAAGAAATAAATGAAATGGATATTAACAGTTTGCGGAAAGCTATTGCTATTGTTCCTCAGGTATGTATTTTGCTCTCCTCTTCCCTCTCTTTTCTATCATTTGGAAAGATTCTGTCCTTGTGTAAATTTCTAATGTTCCAATTGTATCTGTATTTCTTTACAGGATGCTGTTTTATTTCACAGTACCATCTTTTATAATTTGCATTATGGTGATTTTTCAAGACCTGAGGAGGATGTTTATGAATCTGCAAAAATGGCTGAATTGCATGACTCTATTCAGAAATGGCCTTATAAATATGAAACACCGGTTGGTGAAAGAGGACTAAAGCTATCAGGTTTGTTGAAAAGCTGTGTGAATTTTTGTGTTTGTTTGTTATAGGTTTGAAGTGAGAAGTAATTTATGAAAAATAAATCAATTTGATTGTTTTTGAAGATATTTTATCAAATTAAAATGTAATATAATTTAAATGGTTAAAAAAATGTAAACTAAGGTTGTTGTTGTTTTTTTGTTTTGATTTGTATGATGCAATGATTTTATATGATTTTTCATATCATTCTGTATTACTTTAGTTACTATCCTTCTTTAATATAAATTTAATGAAGAATCATACACATTCACAATTCATTGTCTTACACTTTCCTTTTATATTAATATTATGAAAACAAATGAAACTGTTTCATTTCTTTTAATCTGCATTTCTGAATTATTCATTATGAATATATTTTAATATTAATGAATATTTTAAACTAATACTGTTTTTATGAAATTAATGTTTATAATAAATATTTACTTCAAAATGCAATAACATAGAATGTTTAAAACCAGATAAAATCAAATAATTATAATCATTCATGCATTTGACCATGATTATATAATAATAATATTAAGTATATGTGTATATTATTCTTCTGTTCATCTATTCTGAAGCCATAAAATCTTGATTTCTTTATATATTTATTTATATGAATTTGCAAGGCCTTATTATTCTATATGCAGAATTTATTTTTATTTTTTTATAAATGTAATAGTACAAATTTATATAAAAATATCTTTAATAAAAATATCATATTTGGATTTTCATGATATTTCAAATAAATTACAATAATTGGTTATTAGAAAATTTAAACAATTCAGGACAAATTTTTTTGCTATGATAAATATAGACATTGAACCAAAGGATTTTATATTTCTGTATATTTGTCTCAGTATTCAAACCTTCATATAGCTAATATACTATTTTTCTATAAATTTCCAATAAATTTGTTTACAAAAATGTATTCTGTTCCACTTTTTTTCTCCCATCAAAACAAGCTAAGTGCAATAATTAAGCTTTTTGTGTCTTATGTGTATAAATTCTCTCCATTTTATATTTGAAAGATAGAAGAAAATCTTAGTATTTTCTCAATTATATTAGATGTAATAAAATGTAAAGTGTGGTAGTTATAAAAACTACCAATATATTTTTGTTAGTTGTTTAATCAAAATGTTTCATTAAAGGTGGTGAGAAACAAAGGGTTGCAATTGCCCGTGCTATCTTAAAAAATTCACCCATTCTTGTATTTGATGAAGCAACATCTGCATTAGACTCCATTACAGAAGAAGTAAGCATTTAAAAATGAATTGAACTGCAAAATAATGCCTCGAGTATATATATACTTATTAACAACTTATTTCATATTTTGCTCTATTCATAAATATTATTTACTAGCCGCCTTTGGCGACCAGCCGGTTCGCCAATATTACCACTCGCGACAATTTTCAATTAAACATTTTAAGTAACTGGTCTCTTAATAGATTCTCAAACAAAACAATTTTAATCTTCAAATTTTGATAGTCATACCAAACTTATACTGTTGTTTAGATCGTTTCGTTCAATTTACTCTATATATTTTGCTAATTTGTTGTCATTTCCGGTAAAACGTCAACTTTAATTTAAAGTGAAAATGATAAAATTGCAATTAATATAAAGATATTTTTTAATAAAACCAAGCGTTTTATTTTATTTATCATCTTTATTGCTATTTATTTATTACTATTATTATTGAATATGAGTATTGCAAACAGAATATCTCGGTATTTAAGTCTTAAGTGAACTACAAAATATTTTTGATAATTTATGTAATATCTCAAAGAATAATTCAACAAAAATTTCTCAGATTTAGCATAAAATTCAGTTTTTAGTTTTGCTTTCAAAAGGATTGAAATGAAATCAATAATAACATTTTGTTCGAGTCTATAAATATATTTCAAAAATTATGAAATCTAAATTTAATGCAGTAAGGTATCATATTCTGAAAAATATTCTGGACACACCAAATTTTAAATAAATGAATGAATGTTTCTATTTTTCACAATCAACTAAAACTTATTTATGAAGTTTTGTGTGTTAAAAATTTAGAAAAACTCAACATTTTCATAATCTTAGGCCAATTAATCTTGAGAAACCTGCGCGCTGATTGGCGTATTTTTTTTTAAACGATCGATGGAAAATCTAAAATTATCCTTTTTTTTTTTTATTGAATAGTGATATTCAAATTTTCATAAATAAGTCAGTTTAAGTGATTGATTTAGTTGATTGGAAATTAATTCTTTTTATTTAAAATATTAGTGTTTCAAGAACATTTTGTTATTCATGATTTCGGCAGCAGAAGCTTTATCTAAAATCAAAAATTCGTTATTTATTAGAGCATTTATTAAATTAAGTTACATAAAATATAATCATTTTTCTATTTAAACCATTTTAGTAAATCTGCTGTGTTCGTGCGTGAACAAAAATAGAATGCAGACAAACTTATTATGAAACTAAATCTTATTACATTATAGATAATATTATCAAATTTACATCAACTTATTTTCATTCAAAATTCTAGCATTGTTTTTAACACAACAAATTAAAAGTTCCAAAAATATCACTGTTGCCAATCTGAATTTCACAACTATTTACAAAATAAAATTTATAATTATTAAAATAATCGTTTGCTACTTTTAAATAAAATATTTACGATTTATGTCGCAACAGATCTGTGTATTACTAAAGGTTTACAAATTAGCTGTGTGGCTCTGATTTGAATGGATATCCTGTTCATATTAAACAAAACTTGCCTTAAAATAAAACTGATTTATTGGATTAATAATATAGAGAGTGTAAAAGATCATAAAAGAATTTTTCTTAAATTTATTTTTTAGAAAAAATAATATTTCATATGTGTTTCATTTCCTACAGACACGTGACGAAAATTATATTTTTTAAGAGTTCATTTCCAAAAAGATTTAATTTATTTTCAGTTAGAGCTTTAATCAATGTGATGGCAACACTTTGAAAAAAGCTATTTTTTTCTCCTGAATGCGAAACGTGCTTAATCCTCATTTTTATTTTTGACGAAAAAAATTATTGAAAAACATAGTTAAAATATTTATTTAAAAATTCATTAAAAATAGAAATTTAATTTTAAGATTAAAACAGTAGTATCATTTAAAAGATAAATTTTTTATCTTTAACTTCATGTAAAAATCTTTTTTGTGCGGTAATATTTTCGGCAGTTATAGCAGAAACACGTCAAAATTTCGCTTAATTTTTAAATAAATAAAATTCTAGTTAAAAATTCGAAAAAATAATTCCCAGGTGCACATTCCCGGCCTCCAAGGTATACACGTGCCAAATTTGGTAGCTGTAGGTTGAATGGTCTGGTCTGTAGAGCGCCAAAACACACACACACACACACACACACACATTGAGCTTTATTATAAGTATAGATGTATTTAAACAGTGAATTTTTTAAATTTCTGTATAGTAAATAAAAACTAATGCCAATTGTACTTTACCTATTTTTCACTCAAAATTTTATGAATTAATATAAATTTAAATAAAATATGAATAAATGAAGAAAATACTTGAATATTTTTTTAATGTTTTTGTTATCTGTTTTTTTTATGCTTGGATGTAATTTTGTATTGAATTTTTGTATAATTTCTTTGATTTGTTTAATTTTTATAATCAAAAAGGTTTTTTTCATTTTCTTTGTAAATTCTTAAAATTCCTCTTAGTTTTAATTTGATTTTTTAAAGGTGTTATATTTTTATACCTCCTTATATGACAGACAGATAATCTTTAATATTTGTATTGTAAATAATCTTAACAATTTTCATTACAAATAATCTGAACTATATTTACAACAAAAATATTTGAAAATCAAAAAAAAAAATGTTTATCAGCCTAAAAGGACATAACACTAGTGATTTCTTTGCTATTTCTACAAAACTGAATGTAAAAAAAAAAAAAAAAAAAATTAAATACAATATTAAATTGTTTTGTTTACTTCCTTCCTTAACAACTTCTGTAACAGTTTATTCATTTGAATTCCTAGATTTTTTTTTTCTGATGTATGCCTTTTGAATTAATGCAATTCTAATGGATTACACTAATTTAGTTTACAATAGATGCATAAAAAATTAAATAATGAGCATAAATGAAGATTAAAAATTGCAAATCTTAAGAGTATTCAAACAAAAAATATTGCTAAGTCACAAAAAAGTTGTTTCCTCTGGGGATGTAACATTAATCTCTTTGCTCACTTTTCTGAGCTACATAGAGAACTTACAAGCACTTCCACATGTGCCACATTAGACATTACTCATTTTACATGTAAATATGCAAATTGTTGTTTCATTTTGGCATTTACATCATTTAACATTTTCAGTCTTATTAGTACAAATATAGTTCTTTCAAATTTCTGACTTCTGTGGATACTATTATAGTTATAAGCTTTTATTACACTTTGATTGTTAAACTGGCATTTCCTCCCCCTCCCATTTTATATTGCAACAGAATATCTTAAAGTGCAATATTAAAAATTATAGCAAAGCATTTAGATAATATGGAATGAAACTTTACTGTTGATTAATAGTAAATTTTATGTCATAAGAAAATTGAAGGAATCTCAACACATGGAATGAGAACTAACACTCTATTACAAATTCCTTTTGAATATTTTTGTTTAATATTTGCCACATAATGAAATGCAATAGGATAGTTTCAAATGTATTTAACTTTATATAATAATACTTTCCATGGCTTTCCATGTAAAATCAGTTTGATTGTCATTGACTATAATCATGTCAAACATGAAATGTTTTCAGATGGAACGATACATATTTTTGAGCTAATATTTGCATTACTGTCAATGAGAATTTTAATTAATTTATGAATTTGAACTTCTGAAAATCATAGTAGATGCTGATACAAATAATTGTAGATATAGAAATAAAATTGTTAAACATTATTATCTCCTTATCTTTTCAGCATGATTTTCAAATTACCAGTTTCAACCAAAGACTGTTTAAAATTGGTATTTATTGGTAAAGAACTCAATACAGGATTTTTATAGAAGTAGTTTTCAACAGTCATAAAAGGATTTAAGCTTTTAATAGTAGTAATATCTAGTAGTAAATTTGCTAGTTTGGTTATATTCAAGATAATTTCAAAGAAGTTTAGTTTTTTTGCTATTATATTAATTCTGAAAATTATTTTGCTATCCATGAAATTCCTTTTCCATTTTCTGTTTAGTAAAAAAGGTTTGAAGCATTATCTGCAATGACTTAAAAATTATTTTAGTTCTAATTTATCGATTGATTAAAATCAATACATTACTTTTTTAAAAATGAATGTTTAAAATTATCGGTAATACTCAAACTAATTTGAGATTTATTCAACTTTACCAATTTCTTTAAAATTTTATTATTTTTTTCTTTCTTTTTTTATTCTTACAGAAAATTCTTGCTGCACTGCAAAGAGCTTCTGAAGGAAGAACATCTATATGCATTGCTCATAGACTTTCTACTGTTATGAATGCAGATGAAATTCTTGTCCTTGATAAAGGACGAGTGGCTGAGCGTGGAAATCACAGCAGTCTTATATCAAATCCAAATAGCTTATACTATAAGTTATGGCAAAAACAGCATCAAACACCTTTGATAGAAAACTCCCAAAAATAGTCAAATTACTTTCTAGAATTAGGACATGTAAATTTTGTTTTTGTTTTGAGTTCGATCATTTAATTAGTATATAATTTTAATTTATTTTTTAAGCTTCAAAAATTAGTGTGAATTATACTTTTTCATTTTGTAGAAATTTTAAAATTTATTGCTTTTAAGAAGTAACGTGTTTAAAGATTGTATTAATTGTTAAAATTGATTACCCGAATTTTTAAATTTGATGATATGTGTTAAATATATTTTGTCATGTTAAATTAATTACTAATATCATGTAGTTTTTGTTGATGGTAATTAGTTGAATTAAATACTTTTTTAACATTTTTTGTTACTTCTTAAAAACTTAATCATCATAAAATAAATAAGTGCTGAAATGCAGTGTATAATTAATTGTTTTGATAAAGTGTTTTATTTTCAGTAATAATAAAGAAAAACATTGAGATTTTTTTTTTATTTGTGATATATATATAATGTTGTTTATAAGTATATTAAGTATTTACATTGCAAATTCTTTAAGCATGATGTATATTTTAGGAGTGGTTTGCTTAAATCTGAAGTCTTATTTCTAATGTAATAATTAATAAGTAACTTAGAATTTTTAACATAATGAAAGTTGGTTCAAACTATTTTAAAAGTTTGGAATGATGAAAAGAAATTTAAAAGCAAAATCAGAGCCATCTTGAAATGCAGACCATATATCTTTGATTCTCTTTTTATTTTTAATTTGTAATGAAATTATATTAAATCAAAGAATTTGCTTTTAGAAAGTAAGAAATGTATGACTAAAAGTTTTAAAAATGCATGAAATTGTATTTGATGATCTTATGGATAGATCAAGATATATTTTTGATAAATTAGATTTATTTGTATTAAATATTTCAATACTGGACTTCATCCAATCAATATTTTCATATAAAACTACCAATATGATAGATAATCAGGTAATTATTAGATTTTTTTTCCATTTTTCTTTTTGTTTTTCTTCCAGAATAAAAATATGGCAATATTTTTATAGTGAATTTAAATGTTATTACAATTTTAAGTTTGTAAAAATGCCAATAAATTTATTATTATAATACTTGTATGAGGGATATAACGTAAACTATTTCATAGTTTTTGACTGTATTCTAGAGACAAATCTCTCTATATATTTATAAAATGATAAAGTATTCATATTATGAAAAGTACTCATATTATATAAAGTTACACACTTAAATCAATTAGTAAGAAAAAAATTATTAAAATAAAAATTTACTTAAGCTTTCAAAATGAATTAAATTCTAATATATATAATTTGCATTTTTTCTTATTCTATTTTAATGAAGTTCATGTTTTTAGAATTTTCATTTCTTTCTCTTGAGAATTCTGGTATTAAAGCAATTTTAATATCTTAATATTCTTTTCATAGATATTATGTTTTCCCATAATTAATTATTTAAAAATATTTAATTTAGTAATGATTATAAATATTTTTTAATGAAACTTTTAAATATAGCTATGATAAATCTTGTTAATTTTGCAATTAACTATTATGTTTAATTTACATTCTCATTTCTTTAAATAAACATAATTTAGTAAGTGAATATATTTATTAATATTAATGAAATTTGTATATAAGTTATTGTTTTCATAATATTTATTTCTCAGTATTTTAAGCGAAAATTTTTTTTACTTAAAATTCTATTAAACAAGCTGAGTTTTAAAATACAGATTTCTGTTTTGTGGAAGTTGAATTTGTGTACATTTTTAGGTACAGAAACACATCATTAATAAAAATTCAATGAGAGAAAAAAAAACTTAACACAAATAAATTTAATAAAAGAAAATTTATTTCCTAGCATTGTGAAGATATTTGTTGACTAAGAAATGCATTGGTATATTTCTATTTTCGAATTTAATTCTCTTTATGTTAAGTTACATTTGTAATTAAAAATTGATTTAAAAAAATAAAATATTAGTGTCTTAAGCTTATATTTTGTTTTCATATTGTTTGTTTATTCGGATTTCTCATTAAAGCATAGAACAGACGAATAATTTTTTATGAACTATCATTTTATTATTTAATTATCATTATTGAAAAATTGTTAAATGTTTTTAATATTTACAAATTTTATTTTGAGGGCTAAAATATATTTAGGAATTTTTGAAAGCAAAAAGATAAAAGTTATGCATTTATATAATACCTCATTAAATCAATTTAAAATGCATTTTCTGTATGTAATTTTTGCAAATTGATATTCAGGGTTCTTCCAGCTGTGTGGTACATTTAATTGCAAATTTTTGATTCTTTGAGCTTACTGTACTCAGTTATTTACTTCATTGCACAAATGTATATATGAAATTCAGTGTTAATAAAAGTATAATGATTTGTTGTATCCATTGTTTTATTTTTATAACTACTTAGAATTATATATTATAATCAAAATAGAAGCATACATGGCCAGCCACCTGGAAATGATAATTGGGATCAAAAAGTCATAGAAATTTATTTTATTTTGAAAATTCTAATCGGACTTGACAATCCATTTTTAATTTAAAAAAAATAAGACTAATGAAACGTCATTAACATCATGAAAATAAATCTTTTAATGACAGTCAGAAATTTAGGTCATTTGTGTTTTTGTAGATGGGCCAGGTAGAGTGATATTTACATTCTAATTTCTGAATTGAAATTCCTGCTATATGGCATCAAAAGTGCCATATACACGTTCTTTCAATTCTAAAGAATTGCTGTCATGCATCTGATTTGTGATGAATTCTGCTTCAGATTGTATTGGTTGTTTTATATCAACTAACCAGTTCATTATTAGTCTTAATTTTATATTTTAAATTTACTTTTTCACTATGATCTCTTGCATAATGTCTGGTAATAATCTGATGGTAGTATAATCTATAAATTTGTAAGATCAAGTTACGACTGGAACTTTGTTTAACATTTGTACAGGTAATTAAAATAATTTAGGAAAACAATTAAATTGGTCGTATTAATATTTGGTTTTGCAATGGAGAAGAAGGATTAATTGCCATATCTAATTTATTGAAAACTATCCACCTTTGATGACCAACTTGTTAACCAGGATTAATAAGGTTGCTAAAATTTTCAATTAAATATTTTGTGTAATTGGTCTTTATGACTTTTTCGACAAAATATTTCTAAGTCTCAAATTTAAACAGTTATATAATCACAAATACTATTTTAGAAACTTTACTTTTTTTGTCTCCCTCCCCCCCCCTCTGAAATTTGAACTTTAATTATGAATAGAAGTGATTAAATTTCAACAAATACAAAATCTTTTGATGTGGATTTTTAAAAATATGAGTACAGATAATAAAATCATTCAGCATTTTAATCTTATGTGTACTACAGAATTATTTTATAATTTAAAGTATATTTTAGAGGATTATTTAGAAAAAATTAATGAGAAAAAATAATTAGAATTATTTAGAAAAAAATTATGTGAACATAAATTCAATTTACTACAATAAGAAAGCACAAATGATAAGAGAGATTGTGTGTGTGTGTGCAGAGTTATATTACACGAAAGGATAGAAATCTTCTAGAATAAATACACTTTATAAAATTTTCTTGATTTGCTTACTTGAGACATTATATTTTTTTGTAAGTATAAAAAAAATTAAAAATATATTAAAAGCATGCTTTTAATTGAAATCTACTCATTAAGAAAAAACAATTTCTTCGTTAATGGAGGAAAAATTACTTCATTAATTCTAGGTGAAATATTTGTAGTGGCAATGAAGATGATTTATATTTATTTATAACAGTGAAATATTTTGTTATTAAATTCATTAAAAATATCATTAATTTAATTAAATAAAAAAACATTGAATTGCCATTATGTGGCATCAATGAAAGGATAATCATTTGAATCGTAAGATGTAAAAATCATTTTTCTGTTTTAACAAATTCAGAAGATAAAATGAAAGATATAAAAATTTAATTTAATTTATAATTAATAACCTAAATAAAAAATTTAAAAAAAATCGCGTCAGGATCCACATTTTTATCTGCCAAGATTCATTTGTGCTAAATGTGGTAGTTTTAACTTAATGATCTATTCTTTACATATTTCCTTGTGTTCTGAATGTGAAGCTGAATGTGTGTCTAGTGTTCAACAGGCAGACCGTTTCACCTGAAATTACCAAGCTGTGGCATATGTATACTTTGTACAATGGGAATGTGTGTACCACGGAGACATTTTTTGAAAATTTAATTAATAAAAAATTAAGTGAAATTTTATTTTCCAGCATAACGAAATATCGAAAATGCTATAGCATAAAAATTATTGTTTTTTAAAAAAATCTAAATTTTGTTTTTATTGAAAATGTAAAAAAAAAATATATATCAATTTTTTGGGCAATATATATTTTTTAAATTTAATTTTATAAATGAAATATAATTGAACGATTTTGGTAAGAACATATTAATAAAATAAATGAATAATTTAGACAATGAGATCTATTTGAAACTATTTCATTGCTGAATTGGAATTCGAATATCTACTACACTTTGAAAAACATTTTACTGTGACGTCTTTAGTACAAGTGCTGATAATACCACTGATATGCGCATACTGTTTTTAATTTTCTTATTTGTATTGAACTGCGTTCTTCTAAGAAACATTCAACTTCTGATTTTTAGTTTCATTTTCTAAATTTATTTCTTTTCCAATTTTCAAATTAACATCTTTTTTCTCTGCAAGTTTTTTGATTTTTGAAAACATCAATTCCTAGAAAAGTTTGTAATTAATAGTTCCAATAACTAATTTTTAAACCATCCGAGATATGTATATACTTTCAACTGAGAAAATGTTTTGAATGACGTACATTGGACAATTATTTTATTTTGCTTTAATGAATAAATATGTATCAGGAAAGTCTGAAATTTAAGTCTGCTTTTCGGTAGTTATTCGATCTTCTGAAAAATATTCATGACATTCCAGTTTTTAAATTAAAAAAAAAAATTGAATCTTCTACGATCAAATCTGACCGACTTATAAAGCTTTGAATATTATCATTTTAGGACATTTCATTATTTCACATCAATCGACTTTGGGGAAACTGGACTCTGATTGGCTTAATTTCTTCAAAATAGCCAATGGTGTGGTCTAAAATCACACGTTCGTACAAATTTTCGGTTTTATCCGCAATAAAGTGGATTTTCTTATTTTATTTTCAATAGCAATGTTTCAAGAATATTTTTTAAATATCTCATAGGGTCAAAAGTCCGTATAAGAATTTAAAATTCGTAGTTTATCAGAACATTTATTGACTCAACTACATAAAATATTTCACCAATTCATTTACACCAGTTTGCCTATTAGATGTATAGGCCTGTTACTAAGGGCTAAGAAATTAACACTGGGGGCCCGATCAGAATATTCTATATGTTTGTTTGAAATAATACATATAATTCTGTATTGAAATAATAATAATATAGATATTTTAAAAGGCCACATAAAACTTTTTCTTGCTTTTTAGATATACTATTTTTCTTGCTTTCTAGAAAATTTCTTGCTTCATATTTATTTCATTTCATACAGATATATGCTTAAAATTACAGTTATCTAGCTTTGTTTGTAGTAAGAGTTAATTTAAAGTCTTCATTTGAGCTTTTAACCTGATGGCAACACGTTAATAAAAGCTTTCTCTTGTACGTATAGCGTGCTCATGCAAGGTAAAAAAAAAATGTTTTTATTTTCCAAATATATATATAAATCATTTTATTTTCCAAATATATATATATATATATATATATATATATATATATATATATATATTTGGAAAATTAATAAACTATCGAAAAAAATTCAACGATAAAAAAAATGGTGTAATTGAGAATTTAAAAAATTTTTTAAGATGGTTTAAAAATTAATTTGTTGCTGTATTTTTTCAAATGTTTTAGGGGGAAAACGACAAAATTTCGCTTAATTTTTAATGAATTAAAATTTAAAAGAAATCAATTCGAGATGGTCATTTTCCTCCTCCAAAGTATATTTGTACCTCATTAATTCTTAAGTTAACTGCTTAACTATTTTATTTTTTTTACTCTCTAATAAAATAATACCTCCTATTTTGGGAATATTTGATTATTTTGATTCAAATAGAAATCCATTGAATACTTGACTCATCTATGTATTCGAAGTAATTTTAATATTGAGTTATAATCGTTATAAAGGTTTAATTTTTGCTTGCAGCTATCAAAATTCGATAAATCGATGCATATATGGCACTCGGGCAGAACAGTTAAGAGGTTAAACGATCTGGCACATTGAGAACTAATTCATAAATTGATTTTTATTATAAGTAGGTATAGAGATCTAATATATGAGGTATCCCCAAAAAGTTGGAACAAGGCGTATTTCTTTAATTATTGCAATTAGGTACATACTTCCAAATTGAAAATTTTATCAGATAAAGTATGAAAATAGAGTGCGAGAATAAATATAACAAAGTTAAATTGTTTACGCGGTCCTCAATGTGAAAAAAATGCCAATAAGTAAAATGATTTTTTACACTCATCTAAAAAGACAAAGTTTCATTTCTATATCTATAAAGTTTTCGTCTTCTGAGACAGATCCAATTCCGAAAATGCATTTTTCGAATTCAGAGATGTCTGAAATGTAGAAATTAGTGAAAGTATAGATGTCGAATCCTTTGATGATTACAATAATTTGTGTACTTCATGTACGAATAAGTAAAAATGCAAACAAATTGGGTGAATCAAATTGTGTTATGCTGCTCTTCATATTGAAATTGCAAATCTACATCAAATTTGGGACTCATAATAAGAAATGAACTAACATAATGTCATTTTAATAAAGTGAGCATCCTAGATTAGAGTATTTGTCACCTCATTTGAACCATAAAATTGGAATGTCTAACATATATCCATATACTAAACATATATTTCACTTCTTTAAGCATATATTAAAAAAGTAAAAATAAAATTAGAAATTTTTACAATTCTTTCAACTAAAATATTTAACCAACAGTACGTACATCCATTATATTGTATTTTCGTGTTAAAAATTGGATTATTATTATTATTGCATAAATAAGAGTCCAAAAGTATGTAAACAAAATTTTGTTACATTTTTTAGTGAACAAATATTCACAACTGGGTTCTAAATATTTCACACAATTTTACGCTCAGTCTATTTTTGTCAGAAATGTAAACAATAACAAAGTAAATGAGGTTATAGAATTTGCTATTATTAATAGAACAAATAATAAGCATTTTTTTTACTTAGTAGTTACGGGATGTTAGCTGATATATCCGGCGTTGTTCGCAAGTAAAATATTTACATTTCTAAAATTTTTACTGCAACAATTATTTAAGTACAAAATATTATAATACACAAAAACATTTTTATAGTCTAAAATAATTTTTTCAAATTAAAGTAAGATCAACAGAATGAAGAATTAAAAAAAATATATCGTTTTGTTAATTGTTTCCATAGTTTATTAATATTTTTCATACAAGTACTTCACATTTTTTTCAAAATTAGTGAAATATAAGAAATGTTTTTAAATGAAAATTTTGAGGCTATTAAGGAAATAGTTTAATAAAAAGGAAATAGAAAATG
>JAPMOR010096971.1:39599-51690 GCA_026543865.1 Argiope aurantia | reverse complement strand
TCTTTTCATTATATATATATATATATAATGAAAAGAGGCTTAAAAATTTTTGGTTCTAGCATTACTTTTTTTCCCCACATGACTTACAAAAAGTTTTTTTTTCTTGTCTTCTTTTTATAAATAATTTTTTTTTCTGTAAGTTATATTTCTTTTCATATAGTTACTTATATTTTTTATATTTTCTTTCAGGAGATTATTAACAAAGAATGTATTATAATCCTCAAAAAATTCTAAGGTTTTTCAGTAATATAATAAAAAATGCAGAGTGAAAAGAATATGCAGCATTCAAAAAAGTAACATAGCAATATCCACTATCACATTCTACATATTGCGAGAAGCTCTTAGCGAAATTAGAGCTGATACTTTTTTCTTATCACCTTTAAATTTTTTATATAACGAAGTGAAAAATACATAATAATTCTAAAATCCTTATTAAGAAATTTTGAATTTTGTTCTTCTCAACAAAGAGTAATAATTATATATAAAAGAATATATAATTATTCTTCTATAAGTAATTATTTTCTGCTATACAAAGAAGTATATAACAGAAAAATATATTTACTATACATTAATGCAAGAATGTAATAATTGCTTCAAAATTGGAAGAATTAAGTATTTAATTAAGAAACTTACTATACACAAAGACTTAACAAAGAAGTATTGTCTAGAAGACTGCTAATGTATTATCTATAAGACTGCAAAATGACATTTTTAAGTCTCAAACAAATAAGTCAAAATGTAACGAGCTTCAACAAAGAACTCTTGCAAACTACCCAATCACTTTAATTAAAACAAGATTTGTTAAATACCATTTCTCAAGTAGCAAACAATGAGTCTAAAAGAGACTTTATACATTATTCGAAACGACAGTGTCTACTCAGAGCAGCATCATAATAAAAACACCAGGGACCATTATTCTGAGCGAAAAGATAAACCGACCATGCATGCTCCTTGTTGAGAGGGAGAAAGGATTACCACTCTTTCTTAGGGAACAATTCCCAGTAATTCCCTGTCCTGGTCGTCATTATGAGCAATCCAGATCCAATTTACTGTTCTGCTTTTCACCATAGCAACGGACCTTATTTGCTATAGCCTTAATAGACACGAGGAGGACTTTTATAAAATATTCTCGGGGCAGAGAGCATTCTGCGTTCCACTGCTCTTAGGTTGCTAGGGCAATGATTGCATTTGCGCTGGAGGGTTATTTGGCTTGATCTCTGCTTTTCCCATGCTTAATGAATAGTGTGGCATTTGCCTTTTATTTTTCTTTCTTGAGGAGGAATAGTTTTCCCCGGATATTTGTTGAAGAAGGAATTTAACTTTCTTTTTTTAATTTCTTTCTTTCTTTTTTGTTTGTAATGTTGAATAGGAAATTAAATAGTTTACTAGGCTGTCTAATGGTGTTTGGAAATGATGATGATAGTAATGGGGGAAAAGTAAAAGTTTTTTTAAATCTTTTTTTGGGAAGAAATTCGTGGGTTTTAATTTGGGTTGGGAATGTTATTTTTTTCTTTTTTCACACACGAAATAAATTGAATTTAAAGATTTAAAAGGATAGTTAACAAATGAAGAAAACGAACTAATTGTTTGGTTGAGGTTTTGAATTTGGATAATGTCATGAGTTTAGTTTCTCTAAGTTCCTCATTATTTTTTTTATTTCAGTGGAGTAAATAAAATTGAATAAGGTCCAGTTTTGATATAAATTATATGTTTATTCGCTCAATTAGTTATCTTGTTAAATGTTAAAATACCTCAAATCCTTTTTTAAAAGTTTAAAGAAAATTTCGTATCTTATATTTAAAAGTTCGAATATTCTTATGCATTTGACAAACTTTCAATATATAAATTATAAAGATATGAGAGCAGACTACTATTTTTTGACAATTTAGGAAATTAATCAGAAGTTATTAAATATATCCAAATTGCTTGCAAGATTTGGGCCAACAAATTTGAAGTCAAAATTTAGTTGCTAATTTTCTTTTTAATGGTTGCTTTTAGCAGTAAAATATAATAAATTATTGCATTTTGTCAAAGATGCATGGTAAAAAATAAAACAGATAATAAAATAATCAAAATAAGAATAATTTAATATCAAAAATATAGTATTTAAATAATAATTAAAACATAAATTCACTTGTTTTTATGAATTTCTTAATAATATTGATGCATTATTTAATGTATACTGATCGAAATTTCTGTGCAGATTTCATTTATTAATTCATGCACAATTTTCATGTGATATAAAATCCATTGGATGTCCATGCTTTTATGGAGATCAATAAAATATTCGAATTAATTTCATAACGAAATGTTTTTGTAAATATCAGGCTTATTTCTGTTCATAAAAAATGGCTTCAAAAATCAAATCATTTTTTTTTATTTATTCCATATTTTGTAAAATTTATATTTATTTTAAAGATTTTATGTAATTTCAAAAAATTTATATAACTTAGTTTTTAAATATTTATTTGTTTCATGTTTATAAAAATGTATTTTTATAATCTAATTTTATTATTTATGTTCTGCAAAATTAATGGAATAGCGCCGGTATATTCTTCGAAGACAATAAAGACAATTTAAATAAAAGATGATTACAAAAATGCTGGTTAGTATATTCACTGCTATATCAGTAGTTAATTCTTAATTTCATTAAACTTTGATTCAGTTCAAATGTTGTCATTTGGTAGTAAATTTAAGAATTAATAAATATAAGTTGTTGTTTTTTAAATAGATAATAATTGACATAAAAATTTTCCTCTGTTTTGTAGAATAATGAAATAATACTTTAAAAATTTTCTAATTTTCTTTATTACATTTTACAAATGTTAAAAAAATGTTGTTTTCGTACTTTTTATAAAGCTTTCTTTTCAGTTTTTTGGAATATTATGTTTTTGATCAACCATTCTAGAGTAATGTATGTAGTAACACATGTAAAGTAACATATATTTCTGCAAAAATATCCAGAGCTACATATTCTTTGCAAAATAATCGATAATATCTGGATTTCCTAGAATATTTCTTCGTCTAAAGTGAATGTTTTTCTACATGAATATTTCATGAGCTTGTGTGCTCTGTTTATCAAGAGAGAACTTACTTCCAACACGATATATTTTGTTACTGTTATCTGCTTATTTATATGAATATTTGATTTAAAATTTTGTTTTATTTGAAGAAATCTATATTATTTTTGATGTTTTTTTTTTAAAAATCTGATAATAATAAAAATATATTGATTTTTTTAACTTGAAAATTTTTAATAGAATTAACAATAAACTTAATCGATGATTTATAGCTATAATTTCTCTTTCTTTATATAAACCAGGAAAGCACATAATTCTTTTAAGATGTGAAAACTTAAGAGAAATAATATAGCAGTAAAAATATTTTAATCAATTTGCAGACGATAAAGTTTTAAATTGTTTTTAAGTTCAATGCCATTTAAAACAATATAAAAGTAACATGTTAGACATTTTTAAATTCTTTTGTATTTTTTAAAACATTGCTGCTCATTTTCTTAATAAAAAATATTTAAAACCGTAGCTGTTATTATGACTTTGATAGAAGGGGAATATCTGGTTATAAAGAAGTGTACGTTTATTAAAAGTGAGAAGAGTACAACGGCAAAGCTACAAATAACGATTGCAATTATGTATTTTATCTCATTAAAATTACCTCGTCTGGTAACACATGATGTTTAATGAATGCCCGCCATCTCGTGACGGATAAACTATAATCGAATTCATAAGTGTAAATAAAATAAAGAAACAAATTTTTAGTTTAGTAGTAAATTTATCGTGAGAATTTTTAATTTATCAAAAGATTGTCTAAGATCTCAGATTTATTTGATTAGAAGTATGTTTAATATATTTCAAGAATTTAAAATATATTAAAAGAATAATGAACCAGAGGAAAGCTTATTTATATATTTAATAAATAATTTATAAACGTGCTATGTTAAAAAAAGTTAAATTATCGAAAATTTTGTGAAGGAATTAAGTAAAAAAAGAAAAGTACATTTCTTAAGAATTTAGACGCCCAAACCATTTCAAAACCAAAATCATTAATTACCAAAAATGATAATTATTTCATAAATCAGCAACTAGACTAATAAATTAAAAATATTTGCTTAAGTGTATTTGCATCACTTTTTATTCTCTCATTTTACTCTACTGTTAGTCTATAAAAAAGGTGTGGTTCTTACAAAACAAATGACACAGCAGATTAAGCATGGGATTTTCCGCCCGGCTGGTAATTTCCCTTTTTCCGGTGAACATTACTCATTTAGAAGAGATATGAGCAAAAATAAATCATCTAGTATTTTCTTTATTAAGATATAAGCAACTTTTGTTTATTAAGATTTCGACACCCTTTTCAAGAATAGAGATGCACTTCATGTTTTAAAACATATTTTAGCATAATAATATTTTCAGGCAGGCAAACTATCTATAAATTGCATGATGCGAAAATCTCGTACATCATGCCATGCAATACTCCTTTAGAGTTACACCTACCATATTTGGCATTTAGTAACTTCTTGGTTGTTGGTGCTCAATAGGAAAGAGCTCTTTGAAATTCATACTAGAAGAAACTAATCAAGATTTTTAACTGTTTTCTCAATAATTTCAGAGTACATTATTGCACAAAAATTATTTATAAACTATTTTACAATTTCAAAATTTAGTTTTCTAATAAAACGGATTTTATAAAGGACCATTTTTTTTAGTTGTGAAGAAATTTTCAAATTTACCTTTGAAACAATTTTGTAACGATGCTTTATTACGTATTTCAGGATGTAAGTAACTAATTAGCAGGATTTTGAGAATTTTTCAGAAGCTCTAGAAATAAAAAATATTAAAGAACAAAGACAAATAAACATTAATAATAAGAAAATAAATAATCTTAATAAAATAAAGAAAAATAAGCTTTAATTTTTTTCAGTTTATTTTTAACTAGCCCCCTCTAGTGACTAGTTGTTTCATAAGGATTAATGTTTTTTCTTTAATTTTCAGTTAAATATTTTGTGTAGTGTGCTCTTTTTAGTAAACTATTTTTAAACTTTAAATCTTGACGGACATATAATTCGTGCTATTTAAAAGCCAAGTACCGTTATTTTCATTGCAGTATGTCACACCTGTAATTTCCTATTACCTCACCTCTAATTTGAAATAATGAAAATAATGAAAGTATAACTGATATAATAATTTTCTTGTCGAAACTAAACGTTCTCGTTAATATCATAATCATAAAAATGAGAATCATTCAGAATTAATATTTTATATGCAATTCGGAAAAAATTTCATAATTTGCATTATTCCATGAAAGTTTCTCCGATTTACGAAAAAATTCAAATTAATATAAAAAAGGCATTTTGTAAAGAGGATACTATATTTATCCCCTTTAGGCATTTTTTTTATAAGAAGGATACTATATTTTTATAGAAAAAAAGAACAGCAATGTTAAGAAATACTTCAAACAATTTTCGTAATTGATTATAATACATTACTTATTTAAACTTTAATTGTGAGTACAAGATTTCAAAAATTGAATTAAAACTATACTTTGAATCAGAGGCCTATTCAGCACGGAAAAATAAGTTTATCTTAATGCTTTCATCATCACTAGAAGAAAAATTTTAGAGGAATATTTGTAGTAGCAATGAAGACGATTTGGACTATAATAAAATAAATTATTTTTAATAAAATAAAGATAAAAAATAAACTTAAAAAAATTTATTTAAAATCGAAAAAAATGTTGATATTATTAAGAAAATATTTTTCAAATTTTAAATGCTATAAAATTTATATTTAAAACGAAATGATTATGGCAGAATGCGATATAAAAAAATCTATATAAAAATAAAATAAAATAAAGTAATAAAAGTTGCGATTTAAGGCTTGGTAACATATCAGGTCGCAATTGCCTTTTCGTGCACTTAAAAGGTAGGCGTCTGATGGCAAAATTCATTAATTCTTAATAGGTAAAAGTCCTCGAAACTAGCTAAAAGAACTCAAAACAGTCGGTAATCAATGTCAAGAACAAAAAAAAAAAAAAATTCTCAAGCAGTCCCGTCCAGTTATAAAAAGGAGTTAATTATTCAAAACATATGACTCAACCGCGTTTTTCGAAAATACTTGGAATATCCACAACTGCTGCTAAAGTTCTCCTTGTACTATAATGATTAGTACCTCAAGACATCGCATTCTTTAATGTTTGAAAGATCCTGAATAATGAAACTGATGAGTGGGTGTAGAAAGTGACTTTAGAGCTATTCCCTTTATAATAACAATATTTTAATATTGTACATTAATTAAAATTTTGCAGTTATGTCGTAGACAATCGGGGGAATTGATCTATGAAACAAGGGCTTCTTAATCTGTTATACACTACTCAAACAGCGTTTAAAATAGAATTAAAATTTTACATTTTAGAATATCTGTAAAAATCTTTAATTAAGAAACTTATTACCATATTTTTAAATAATAAGAATCTACTTCCTCCCTCCCCCCCCAAAAAAAGCAAACCCCAGTCCCCTCAGTCTAATCAGACTGATTTTACCTACAAATTAATATTTCCTATTTTTGGGAAAAATCTCAAAACCACCTGTGTACTTTCTCTACTGGAACCAGTGGGAGTGGTTTCCTCAAAACTTTCTCGCATACACTCTAACAAACTTGTAATGCCAGAGAATGCCAGTATTAACTTTTTGGCGTGACTTTAGCATTTGTAGTGAATCAATCGTGTCATCCATGGTGAGTTATTTGGCGATTACTCCTTGGAATGCGACTAATAGTATTTGAAAATCGAATATGTGTTTTAGACACATTTTTCTCAACCAGTTGAAACAAAAATTTGACACAAAACTTTGCGTGTAATTACAAATCCCATACCAAATTTGATATACAGGATTAGCAAGAAATAAGTTATCTACTTCAGACGACTCTAAAATACGTTCTTTTGGTCCAAATAAGATAAAATTTCCACTAAAGATCATTCAGATGATTCGCTTTACATTTATTAAATAAAAAAAATTAGTACAAAAATTCATCAGTAGATGGCACTGTAACACAAATGGCATTTATTTGCATATATTGAAAATGTGAAACATAATTTGCATTAAAGTGCATGTCTATTACCATTTTTCTTTGGATAAAAAGAAGACGGATTCTGCACAAACGTTAGTTTCTAATCTGTTCGTCATGCATACGTTACAAGAAAAAGCACTATTGGGGAAATTGTTCTACCAGAACCAACAAAACTCCGTTGCAGCTCTCAACGAATTTCGTCGTATGAAGCAGATACAAAGAGGTCCAATGTTTCCAGGCGCCCAACGAAAGTTGATGCAGAAATTTGAAAAAAACTGGACAACTTGGCCTTCTTTCAGGTAGAGGACGAAAAAAAAATCTCGGCTTCCAGCGTCGAAAATGTTGCAACCACGTTCTTTGAAACCAGCAGTCAATCGTCGCATAATAGTGTTAGTTTGTTAGTTCTTTCTCGTGTTCTGGATATGCCGTATTCAGTTGTACGAAAAATCGTACTGCAGATTTTGCATTTTTACAACTAAATCAAGTCTACAAAATCAATGCCATACAAAATCAAGTCTATGCACCTGTTGCAGGATGAGGACTTAGAGGTCCACAAAACTTTTGCACTTCAGTTCCTTGCTCGAATGGTGGTTGACGCAACCTGGCCATGGAACATTCTGTGGAGTGATGAGGCCCACTTTTGCCTCAATGGGAAAGTTGACATCCACAACTGTCGAATTTGGACAGAGGAAAACCTTCACGTTATCTAAGAACAGCCCTTGCATCCTGAAAAAGTGACAGTATGGTGTGGTTTTACAGCTATCTTTATCACCGGACAGTATTTCTTTAATGAGATAACTCCAAATGAAATCCAAACCGGTTCCGTTACAGGACAACGGTGCCATGATATGCTGAGGGATTTTGTAATCCCGACTCTTCTACAGCGTGGATGCCTTCAAGACATCATTTTAATGCAGGATGGTGCACCACCTCATATTGATCGTCATGTAAAGAGATTGTTAATACAGAATTTCGCAGAAGCTCGAGTTATTATCCGTCATTTCCCTATAGCATACCCTCCTTACTCGACGGACATCACCCCTTGTGACCTTTGGTTGTGGGATTTTTTGAAGGACAATATCTATCATCAAAAACCATAATCTCTACCAGATCTGAAGAATAACATTCGGCGCCATATTCTTAACATTCTGGCAAACTCACTCCGGTCATCTATAGAAAATATGGCTCTCCGATTTGAGAATATTGTTGAAAATGAAGGAGAACATTTTGAGCAATGTTGATGGTACTTTATTTAACAATTATAAACCCTATTAAAGGGTTTTATGTGTATTACAACGCCACTTAAAGGTGAATTTTTGTACTTCTTTTTATTTAACAAATGTAACGCGCATCATCTCAATAACTTGTAGTTCAAATGTTTTCTCCTTTGGATCAATAGAACGCATTTTAGAGCCCTCTGACGTGGTTAACTTATTTCTTGTCATTGCGCTTTTGTATGATCGCGTTTGTATGTTTCTGAAAGTACAGAATGACAGACAATTAATCCATAGCTGGATTTAGTACAAAATTTGACAGATGTCTGCACCATAGATGCTACATCTGCATTACAAATTTTATCTTTCTAGTTCTCTTCTTTTGGTACTTATTGTTCAGCTTATATTCGAACAGCTGGACAGACGTACTTTCTTTGAACAGATTTTACTCAAAATTTGATATAAATCTACAAATTTTGTGTAAATATTCTGTACAAAATTTTGTCCATTGAACTGAAAGAGTTTTTGAGTTATCTTTGTCACAGACAGACATTTTCCAAAAATATGTTTTTCGGCACAAAACACAAATTAGATTTTTGTATTACTGTTAACCGCATCCCAGATATTCATCGCCAAATAAATCGCCAAAGATGGCCCGATAGATTCAGTAAAAATGCTACCAAACTATTGTACTCCAATGTTGCAAGGCATTATCTGTCATGGCAAGTTTATTAGAGAATATACTACAAAGGTTTCAGTAGACTACTTTTGCTGGTTCTGACAAAGAGTTTACCGAAGTAAGAGTTTAAAAACGCTTTGTTTGCATGAAAACAATGAAACCTACTGTTTCAGTTACAATTCTTTCCACGAGTTCAGAATTACTTCATTATTGAACCAGCACCATATAAGACATTTCCGTCAGCGGTAAATTTTGTGACATATATACAAAAAATAAAAAATGAATGTAATTTATCAAAATGAATGTTAAATCAATCAAAAAGTCAATGGAGTTCAAAAGCAGAAACAAACATTAGTTCAATAAAGATAACAACACAAATTTCATGGATTTTTCCCGAATTTCTGAGAAACTCCTCTTCGTGGAGTTGAACCGGTAGTAACCGGAAATCTGAAAAGCCATGGTGAGTGAAATTGATTTATCCTGGAAAACCGTAAAGTTTGAGTGGGAAGCGAAATTACTGAGCGAATAAAACCAATTAAGTGCGGTGCGGTGCTCAACCGTGATTGCTTTTCCTTGATCAGTTGGACATCGACAATTAATAATTCCTATTTTCGATTTAATGGGTTCTCAATTAATGGGTAATGGTTTTCGATTTAATGGATAATAAAAATTTCTCCAATTAATCCAATTTTAAGGATTTCAAATGTGTGGGAAGACACCATCAAAAGTATCCAACATATATTTAAAAAGGGCCCGGTTTAATTATTTTTGAAATTTTACAACTCAATAATTCACAGCGAAGAGAAAGCACTGTAATTATAAATAATATGACATCAATATTTTTATACATTTCTAGATTTTAAACATCAGAAGAAGTCAATTTTGGAAATATGTCTGTCTACGTGTTAAAAAAAAATCCAGTTAGAGTGGTCTCCCCAAAAGTTTCTCGTATGTTCTCTAATAAACTTGTCATGCCAGAGAATGCTTTGCATGGCATTGGCGTACAATAGTTATGAAATATTAATTTTTGGTGTAAATTTACCATTTTTACTGAATCTATCGTGTTATCCTTGGCGAAATTTTTTGGCGATTAATCCCTGGTATGTAGTATTTAATAAAGCATCTATGAATATAAAATGCTAACGAACGTGACACAGTAATCGTTCTTATTACTTATTATCAAATGGCAAATGTAAACAAACCATCATACAAATTTAAGAATGCTTCATAGAAAACTATTACAGCTGCACTGAATTAAGTGCTTCGCTCAGTTAATTAATAGAGTTACAAATGTTATTAAAATTGTTCAGGAGTGTATTTACTGTGACACCGAAAAATCTATTCACTCAGAGGTGAGAAGATATAAAAGAAGTCAAGAAATACGCCTCAAACAGAAAGTTTAATGAAGCGTAAAAATAGGCTTAACCATAGCTAGATGGTTAATCATAATGATATGCCTATGAAAATTGATGTTTATATTTTCCAAAAAAAATTATCTTACAGAAATGGTTTTTCTTTTACTTAAGACTCAAAACATTACTTTTTTAATGATATCAATTCCACCTTTGTACTATTTTTCTCCTTAATTTTAATAATATTTGTTAAAGTTAAATTCGCTACTCAATCTAAATATCGCCTTTAAATATTATAATGGGATTCAAATTCCTGCATTAAAGCATTCAATCTTATACTTTTAAATATATAGAAGCACATTTACTTAGGCGTTTATATCATAAGATATGCATTATTTAATTTGCAGTTAACTACTTATTTGAATTCATGTTTTTCTGTCGTATCACATTGCAAGATGAAATTAATAACTGTAGAGGGACAAGACTCTTTTTAATTTCCTTAAGAGCTAGATGAAAATAACGGACTAGTTTCAGGAACAGTTATTTAATTATTTTCTAAGTTCCACATTTCACAAGACAAAACAAACACGAACACAAAAATACACGATACTCACTTAGAATATAATCTAATAATGTCTCCCAAGAAGGATCAGTGTTAACATACTTTGGTGTTATTAAGGCAACGCCATCTATTGTATCAAAAGAGAAGGTAATAGAGTTACATAACCCCCTACATAATTGTAATAATTGCAGAAGTGAATAAAAACGCTCACCAAATTCAACAAGATGAAATTTTAAAAAATGAATTTCATGTTAATCATTTAACAGATTAAAAAGTCAATAATTTGGACCACCAAGTTGGTCTCCAAAGGTGGTTAATTTTTTTCATTAGACGAAAGTATATCCTCAAATTCATTAGAATGAAAACGATGTATATTTGAATCAGCAATAAGAAATTTTACAGTTAAGAGCCATAAAAATATTTTGAGTTAAAAATTAATTCTACGATTACTAGTTGATGGGATCTTTGATTCTTAAAATGTTATTGAGAAATGCTTAATGTAATACCAAAAGCACATAGCGTTATGTTTACGCTAATTTAATTTTAAGATAGTGCATGCGATGAGCCCACTCAGAAAGTCCTTTAAACTTAAAATGCATTTCAAGAATCGAGAGCGGAACTCGACGAATGAAATCAGTAGTTAAATCTAATTTCGGGTTGAAAGAGGAAGTCCATTTGAAATTTGGAAGTAAAATTAAAGAACTCTCACGTTGTTATTATTATTATTAAACTCTCAACTCAGCTGAAACTTTTGAAATGAATTGCTTTCAACAGGTATCCGGCGCTCAATCCTAATAAATAAGTTATTTCATGCTATTTGCACGTTGTTATTATAAAACTAGAATGAAAAATTGTTCGCTTAGATATGCATTATTACTGTTATGGATCTTTTGTTAATACTTTTTCATTTACATAGCCGTAATATTTTGGTGTCTTTACATTAAAAAAAATTATACTATTAAGCCGAAAAAATATAATTTTCCAAAAGTCTAATTCAACGTTTTTTACGTTCTCATATACATAGTATAGAGGAAGTACAGTAATCGTCAAAAAATTCGAACTCGAGATTTCGACGAATCTCTACATTTTAGACCTTCTTGAGTTCGAAAAGCGCACTGTATAGAGAAAGTACAGTAATCTTAGAAAAATTCGAACTCGAGATTTCGACGAATCTCTACGTTTTAGACCTCCTTGAGTTCGAA
>JAPMOR010096971.1:0-39589 GCA_026543865.1 Argiope aurantia | reverse complement strand
TCTTGAGTTCGAAAAGCGCATTGTATTGAGAAAGTACAGTAATCGTCGAAAAATTCGAACTCGAGATTTCGACGATTCTCTACGTTTTAGACCTCTGAAAAGCACATTTTTGGGAAATGTGTCTTCTGTATGGCTGTGACAAAGATAAATCAAAAATGTTCTGACCTAGAGGGATGAAATTTAGTATACCGTCTTTATGCCAAATTTATCGATTTATATCGAATTTTGATCAAATTCCGCTCAGAGAAAGTCTCTGTCCGGCTATTCGAATTTAACACGATAACTACGAAACGAAGAGACTAGATAGATAGAATTCGACACATAGCATCTATAATCTAGACACCTATAACATTTTAAGCTAAATCCATATAAGGTTGTACTGTCTGTCGGTCTGTACTTTTAAAAACATTTAATTCTATTTTCAGATATTATTAATCGAATGCATGTGATTATTCACCAAAACATTCCCCAAAGATCACACAATGAATATAATTAGAATGTTAAATTCCCGCCAAGGCTAATATTTCTATTCATTTCTACGCCTATACTATTCAAGACATTTTCTGGGATAACAACTTTATTAGAAAGTATGGAACAAAGTTTTGAGAGATCTCTCCCGCTGGTTTTAGTTTACGTTTCTTAATGTGTACTACTTTTTTCTTGTATACGTCTTTCAAAATCGAAAATACAATAATCTAAATTCGTTTGGTTTAATAATTTAACCAAATATATCATTTAAGTAAAATTCATGTTATTGATGACTTTTTGATCATTTCGATACATGCAATATTCAAAACAATAAAGTAAGATCTTTGATGTTTGAGTATTTCCATGGAAATTTTCGATTATCTACAAAAAAATGTTTTAGTTTATATTTTTATTTTAAAATATTTCTTTGGATATATTTTGCACCTTAAAGGTTTTTCTGTGATATGCCTAAAATTTTTAAAATTTTTTAAAAAAAAAAGCCTGGAATAAATTTTTAGTTAAAAGTCATTGTTTTTCCAAGTTTTTCACAAGGCCTTTTTTTTAGTTTTTATTTTCTCGTATACGAAGTACCAAAGTATAGAGAAAGTATTGCAATCTTTTAAAAAAAATCGAAATCGAAAGCTCGAAGATTCTTCATTTTTCAAAACTTTTTGTTTGAAAACCACATTTTTGACATTATGTCTGTTTGTCTGTAGCAGAAGTAACTCAAAAACATTTTATGTTAGACGGATAAATTTGGTACATTAAATTTTCATTAAATTTTCGAGCTTTTTATCACTCTTTAACTCGAAATCGATACGATGGAAATCTATCTGATTAGTTATCCGAATATGAGTTAACGCGATAACCATAAAACAAAAAGAGCTAGATGATTAAAATTTGGCGCGTAGATTTAATATAGAAAGTGTAAATATATATCAAATTTGGAATCAGATGGGCTAAAGGGTTGATTTTCTATCGGTCTGTAATGCCACGCATGCAAACTTGATGACTTAAATACATCAGATTTGGTATACGATTTTGTAATTATAAACCCAATTCTATATCAAATTTTAGTTTCAATTGACTTTAAAAAAACGCATTAATAACTTAGATTTAATTTTTGGACACTATTAAATGCATGTGAGTTATTAATCGCCAAGGATCGCATGATAGATTCAGTAAAAATGCTAAATTCGCTTCAGAGATCAATATTTCGTGATTGATGTTCGCAGTTTCCACGCAAAGCAATCACAGCAGTAAGAAAATTTTAAAATTATATGCAGAATGAGAGAGATAACACCTTAATTAGCAAACACCTTAATTAGCGCCTTAATTAAAAAAGCTTAGGAAAGTCCATTTCCACTAGTTATAAATATTCCTTTACTATTCGGGAGAAACTACTACATTTCTTTTCTAATGTGTATTGTCACTTTAACTTGTTTATACAGAGAAAATTATAGTAATCTTCCAAATTTCAGATTTGAGGTTTTAAAGAATTCCAATTTTTTTTTTACATTCCTGTATTTTATAAGAACTATGATAATTAGCATAAAGCAAAACACAATATTCAAATCGATGGCATAAAGTTGTTTATCGTCCCATTCCATATACAATGAAAAACTGTCTTTCCAATTAGAACTGATTCATTTCGCCCGTCACTTTTTGATTTCTATATAGCATGATGAGAAATTTATTGGAAATTCCGGGACATATATTTCACAAGTGCACATTTATCTTGAAACAAGGGGCTGTATCTTAAATTTTGCCCAATCGTAGTACCAGTTTCATTTGACGTAATCACAGCTTTTGTAAGACGCAATAACCAGCATATGAACAAATACTGCATTTTAAGATCTTTAAGGCGTCGATTGAAGAATTACTGTCTCCAGATTTTAGTCATAGTTTTAGAAAATTAGTTGGTATCGATTGTTTGACGCAATCACAGTTCTATTCCTGTAAGACACAGGAGAAAGAATATAAACAAATGCTGCATTTGAAGATCTTTACCATGTCTATTCAAGAGTTAATATCGCCTGATTTCACTCATAGTTTTAGAAAATCAGTTAGTCATCGATCTCTGATTTGAAATGTGTAATTAGAGTAAATACTAAAACGAGTGAAAGTTTTGAAGCTTGGCCGTTGAGTAATATCTTTATCAAAATACATAAAATTAAAGGGTAATATTTCTGTTGATAAGGCATTTTAAAAGAAGTACGTTATAGATACTTTCTGGAGACTTCACCACTTCTTTGACTTGCTACAGAAGATAGAACTATTCCGCATTGATTTTTAATAATAATCTTAAGTCTTAATATATCTTAAATCAATGTCTTATAGTCGACGTATTTGTTATCTATTTTACATATCCCACTAGGAGAATCCATACTATCTTAAATATAATATTTGTAGTTAAAATGCCAACCAAATTTAAAATCTCAAAAGGAAATACTAAAATTATGAAATATTTTATCATGATTCAACGAACTGCTTATACTGCTAATGCATTGCATATTAGTGGTAATTCAATTTAAACCAACATAAAATGTCTTAATATACACTGTTGGGAACAACGATAACATGAAACCTGGTATCTCAAATGGAACTATATCATTGACGATAAAGTTGTATTTGGAGTGACATTAGGATTGCATTCACAAAAAGTACCAGGAAAAGAGATTCAAACACCAACAACCAGAACCTGGCAATATTTGTTTATATTTATTATTTTAATATTAAAATATTCAACCCTTCTGAACACATCTATAGCGCAATTGCTTGAAATTAAGTATGCCCGGCGATATCAAAATGATTGTGCTCTTTTGAAATATGTTTCCAGGATATTTTGAGACTCTTCACTTATTGTGACTGAAAAAAAAACAAATAAACAGAAAACATATTGAAAGAGTATATTTACAACATATATTTTATGATTATCTATTCAGAAATAAGCATATAAACATAAAGATAATCTGAAAAAAAATTTGAATCTCCTACCTTTATCTGCAGTTGATCTTGCTTGAATTGCTCATACATATGGAACATTTTTCATAAGCTCTTTCAAATATAAGCAAAATTTTTACAAAGTTTCTATAAGGATGAAATAATTGTATCAAATTCCGAAATATAAATATTAAATGAGACACTTCATTTACATAAAAGACTCGGGTAATTCTCATTAATTGCATTATCTTTGTAATTCTGTCACCAAGACTGTTAAATGTCAGTTTCAGTGATTAACAGAGTTTAAGCAAAGAACTTATGCAAGCTACATTATTACTTAATTAAACTGACAGGACAGCTAAATACCATTTCTCAAGTATTAAATAAGTAGTCTAAAAGATACGTAGTGTGTTATTCTAAATGACAGCATTACACCAGGGACCATTATTCTAAAGGAAAAGATCAACCGACCATGCATACTTATTGCTGAGCGAGAAAAAGGCTTAGCATTGTTCTTTAGGAGCAATTCCCAGTAATTCTCTGTCCAGGTCGTCATTATGAGTAATCCAGATCCAATTTATTGTTCTGCTTTTCACCACAGCAACCTTATTTGTTGTTGTTGTTGTTAATGGACACGAAGTAAACTTTTACAAAATATTCTCTGGGCAGAACACTTTTGTTTTCCGCGTTCCACGCTCTTCCGTTGCTAGGCAATGATCTCATTTGCGCTGGATGATAATTTGACCTGATCTCTGCTTTCCATACTTAATGAATTCTGTGGAATTTTGCCTCTTCTTTCTTTTTCTTGACGTGAAATAGTTTTCCTCGAATGTTTGTTAAAGGAGGCATTATAAACTTCAGTTTCTTTAATTTTTTTATTTGTAATGTTTAGAAGGAAATTAAATAGTTGTCTCGGCTGTCTAGTGGCATTTGGAAATGATAAGGATGAAAATGAGGAACTAGCAAAAGCTCTTTTAATCATTTTCCTTTTTCTTTTTTTCTTTTCTGCGGAGAAAATACTGATAATTTAAATTTGTTTGGAAAAATCTATTTTTTTCTTATTTAACACAAATAATAAATTGAATTCAAAACATTCATATGGATATTTAACAATTAAAACAAGCGAACAAATAATTTGGTTTAAGAAGAAATTTGGTGAATTCATTATTTTAACTTTTGTCAGATGATATATTTTTTTCCTTCGGTGGAATATAATAGTTATTCAAAATAAGGAGAAATCATGTTTTCACATAAATAGCGCCTTTCTCTGTCCAATTATTATCTTATTTAGAATTCTCATTAATTAATAGAACATCGAAAATCTCTCTATAAACTCTAAACTTATTTAACACCCCGAATACTAAAGTGCATTTGAAAAACTTTCATTTCATAATTTGCCATTAAAAGAAAGCACGACATTTCTAACATTTTATGGAATTGGTCAGAAATCGCTAAGTGTGGCGAAACTAGTTTCATGTGAACAACTCATATGAAATATTATTTCAGCTGATGTTATTTTGATTCAAAAACTATAAAGCAAAACTAACTATAAAGTAAAATATATCGCGACCTATTATCTTAAAATTACGATTAAAAAATAAAACCAAAAGAAAATAATAATAGAATTCAAATATTAATTAAAACATACATACACCAGTATTTTCGAATTTTCAACAACTATTACAGTCATTGGTAACAGTTCTAAGATATTTAATGAAAAAAAATATTATATTTTCTGGATATATGTTCTTTTTTTGAAATCAAAAAAAATATTCGAATTAATTTTTCAATGCAATATATTCAAATGAAAACATAAAGCGTTTTTGCTTATAAATATAATTTCAAGAAACCAAATAAATTTCTTTTATTTATTCCATGATTTATGTAATTTATATTTATTCTAAATATTTTATGTAAATACGCAAAAATTTTATAAATTTTAGTTTCCAAATGTTTTTATTTAACTTGATTTTTTTTATGCTTGTAAAAATATAATTTTGCAATAGATTTTTTTTTTTACTTATTTACTACTGAACAAGAGACCTAAAATTTTGTGTAAACTTAAATATAATATACAATTGTAATATGCAGAGCTTAATAATTAGCTAATCCTGAATTAAATTGCATTTTCATTTCATCCAAAGGACTCCATCTGGTGTCAAATTTGAAAATTAATAGATCACAGCATTAAAAAGTAGAATAGAAATCATAAATGTTCTTCCTTTTAAAACATCGTAGAACTTTTGCTATAATGATTTATTAATATTAATAGATTTATTTATTTATTATTAATTTAAGTTAGAGTTTTTATTAGATTATAAACTGCATGAAGTCTAATTTTTTTATTTATAAGACATCCGAATTTTCAACGAAGTCAGTCTACGATTATTCTTGATAGATAAATAGCAATTACATTCTTTATCTATTTGGAAAATTTCGTATTATTCAAATTAATTATATTACAAAAAATTTTTAAGTTTAGTTTTTATTTAATTTTTTTATTTATGCAAGTTTAATAAAATTTGGATGGTGGTATAAAAAATTTAATTCATCGAATAGAATTCTTGATTCTGTGTTCGAGAAATGAGATAAACTAATTTTCTTTACGATGATTTGCAAACGATAAAAAAAATGCTGCTTTCAAACATCTTAAAAAATTTTCTACTCATATTTTTAAATATAATGCCTTATATCAACTATTCTGAAAACGAAATTCATATATGTCTGCAAACATGGCCAGAGCTATATATTCTTTGCAAAATAATCAATAATATTTGGATTTCCAAGAATTTTTCTTTCATTTCGTCTATGACGAATGTTTTTCCCCAGTTAATATTTCATGGGCTCGTGCGTCCTGTTTGTCAAGACAAATCCATTACCTCTGCGACATATTTTGTTTCCAATTATCTGCTTATTTTTTTAATATCAAATTTAATATGTTGCTTTATTTTTTAAAAAGGACTTCCAATATCTTCAATGGTTTTTAAAAATCAATAATTTTAAAGATTACTCTTTTGAATTAAAAAAATATTACCAATATGAAAAATAATAGGTTTCTTTATATGATTCAATGTGTTATTCATCTTTTTTTTTACATAAATGAGAAACAATTCTTTTAAAATGTGACACTTTTGTGATATAAGAGAAACAAACTGGCAAAAGAAATATTTTTTTAAGTCTGCAGACGATAATTTTAAAATTTGTAAATATGTTTTATATTGCAGTTTATCTATATCTATATCTATATCTATACTTATAATAAAGCTCAATGTGTGTGTGTGTGTGTGTGTGTGTGTGTGTGTGTGTGTGTGTGTGTGTGTTGGCGCTCTACAGACCAGACCATTCAACCTACAGCTACCAAATTTGGCACGTGTATACCTTGGAGGCCGGGAATGTGCACCTGGGGGTTATTTTTTCGAATTTTTAACTAGAATTTTATTTATTTAAAAATTAAGCGAAATTTTGACGTGTTTCTGCTATAACTGCCGAAAATATTACCGCACAAAAAAGATTTTTACATGAAGTTAAAGATAAAAAATTTATCTTTTAAATGATACTACTGTTTTAATCTTAAAATTAAATTTCTATTTTTAATGAATTTTTAAATAAATATTTTAACTATGTTTTTCAATAATTTTTTTCGTCAAAAATAAAAATGAGGATTAAGCACGTTTCGCATTCATGAGAAAAAAATAGCTTTTTTCAAAGTGTTGCCATCACATTGATTAAAGCTCTAACTGAAAATAAATTAAATCTTTTTGGAAATGAAATCTGCAAAATTATAATTTTCGGCAAGTGTCTGTAAGAAATGAAACAAATATGAAATATTATTTTTTCTAAAAAATAAATTCAAGAAAAATTATTTTATGATCTTTTACACTCTCTATACAGGGTGTTTATTCAGTCCCGGATCCATTTTGATATTTAATGACTCATAAAATAATGAAGATGTAAACAAACTTATGGCATTTATTGATGGAATAACTCATATATTTTCCTTTTCAGGTTTGAATATTTTTACTTTTGTAAATATCGTCTGCGCGTGTTTTTAATTTCAGATAATTTCATTTTCCAGTCTAAATATCTGTACTTTTCTAAATATCGTCTGCTTATTAATTGCATTTTTCTCTCTTTTGTTTTTGGCAACTATTGAAATGTTATGTTTACTTTTGATGTGTTTGTTCTATGTAGTACTTTTGTATGTAATGTTTTATTCGAGCGGATATTAAGGAGAATGCATACACCACAAGAGAAAGCACTGATTTTATGGTGGTCATAGAGTTAATTTCCAATCAACTAAATCACTGACTTTTAAGAGTTAATTTCCAATCACTTAAACTGACTGATTTAGGAAAATTTGAATATCACTATTCAATAAAAAAAAGAATAATTTTAGATTTTCCATCGATCGCTACAAAGAAAATACGCCAATCAGCGCGCAGGTTTCTCAAGATTAATTGGCCTAAGATTATCAAAATGTTGAGTTTTTCTAAATTTTTAACATTTAAAACTTCATAAATAAGTCTTAGTTGAAAAATAGAAACATTCATTCATTTGCTTAAAATTTGGTATGTCCAGAATATTTCTCTGAATATGATACCTTACTGCATTAAATTTAGACTTCATAATTTTTGAAATATATTTATAGGCCGGAACAAAATATTATTATTGATTTTATTTCAATCCTTTTGAAAGCAAAACTAAAAACTGAATTTTATGCTGAATCTCAGAAATTTTTCTTGAATTATTGTGTGAGATATTACATAAATTATGAAAAATATTTTGTAGTTAACATAAGACTTAAATACCGAGCGATTCTGTTTGCAATACTCACATTCAATAATAATAATAATTAATAAATAACAATAAAGATGATAAATAAAATAAAACGCTTGGTTTTATTACAAAATAATATTAATTGCAATTTCATCGTTTACATTTTAAATTAAAGTTGAAGTTTTGCCGGAAATGACAACAAATTAGCAAAATATATATAGTAAATTGAACGAAACGATCTAAACAGTATAAGTTTGGTATGACTATCAAAATTTGAAGATTAAAAATGTTTTGTTTTAGAATCCCTTAAGAGACCAGTTACTTAAAATATTTAATTGAAAATTGTAGCGAGCGGTAATACTGGCCAATCGGCTGGTCGCCAAAGGCGGCTAGTTTGCAAATAAAACAAAAATGTAAGAAAATAACAAAATGGGAATTCGCAATTTCTTTCGTGTTTTTTAAAAAGTCGCACGCATCTTCCAATTAAAAAAATGCTTATGATCTAAGATGTTATAATGGATCAGATAAGAATAGGTTCGAGCCATAAAGATTAGTACATTTGTTGATAGGGAGACGAGAATAGGAGAACAAGTCATGCAGAACAAACAAGACAGCATATTACAATTATGGTGATGCCTTCTATCTGATTAAAATTTCCCTGTCTAATAACCCGTGATGCTTAATGCATCTAGTGATGTATAAACTATATTCGAATATATATATGTAAGAAAAATGACGATAAAACTTTTAGTTTTGGGGGGTAAACAAATTAAGAAAATTCTTAAATTATCCGTAAAATTATCAAAAACCTAAATTTTTTAAAAGTAAAGGTAATTTTAACAAAAGAAAACATAAAAAAAATTATTATCCATTATTTAGCATATATAAATAACTAGAAAAACCTGTGAAATAATAGATAAATAATGATGTTATTTCATGAAATAACTAGAAAATCTATGAAATAACTGATAAATCATGATAGTCAATAATTATGATTATCAATCATTCCTATTTGTCAGTCTTATTGAATAACAACGGGAAATTTTAATAAATATATTAAGCATTAATAATTTAATAATAAACTACCGTTCTACTCGAACAAGCTGGTCGACAAAGGCAAAACGTCAAAGTTCTCAAAAACCGTCTTTCATTGCACGTTCTTTGAGGAGGAAAACTTTGATAATTCCTCAGTCACAGATTTATCAATTTAGCCAATTTTTGTTTCATAACAAAGTCCATGACTCCCTAGGCACCTCATCATTGAAAACATCTTCCCTTCCAAACCACTACCACCCTGCATTTTCGAACGCTATCATAAAATAAAGAAAAGAGGATCTCCATCCTCAGTAAGTGGAAGGGAAAATTCCATTTATTGATCTGTTTATGCAAACAAATCCTCATCTTTTAAAATTAAATGTTTGCTCATTAGAAATGCTTTTTGGTAAAGCTGAAAGAGAATATTTTAAGTATTTTCAGCAGTAATGAGCTTGCTGTTTGAAGGAGTTTAAATTGAAAAATGAAGCTTTGCTTTTAAAGTTAGATAGAATTTTGATTTATTCTAAGAGCATTAAAATTTTAACATCCTTTAAAATTTAATATTATTTAAAATTTATAAAACTTAATAAAATTTTGGTATTCTTTTAAATTTTACATATATATATATATTCTTGTTTCCTGATACCTTTCACGTATGAAGCTGTGTAAAAATTACTGCGCAATCAATTCTACGTCTCAAGTGAAAATGCTGCTTTCGGTGCCCTTGTCAAAGGTTCCCCACGTGTATTGAATCCCATGTCATATAAGGCTAATAATCATCTGTTTCGTTCCTTCTGCTTTTATGGCGCACTGCGCCTTCTTGTAAATAAATCATGCCCGTCTCCCGAAAGAGAATAAAACGAAATTAAAATCCTACGTTTCGTCTATGACTTCAAACCTTCCTTCTGCTTCAAATAATATATATATATATATATATATATATGAATGAACTGAACTGATAATCAAATAACTAATAAGAATAATAATATAACTGAATGATGCTGGTCCCTTCAAGAACAACAGAAGGTTATTACTTGTTGAACTAAGAGGTAGAATTCCTCGAAAATAAAAGCCTTATCTAAATTTACAGCAGCTCATAAAAAGATTACAGTGAGCAAAAGAACACATTATTCGACAAATGATCAGTGGTCACAAGTTTTATGGAGTGCTGTTATTTGCTGATGACGTTATTTAACAAAGATGCTGTTATTTGATAGTGATGAGCGGAAATATGTAGAACGTCGAATAGGTTAGTGTTATGCATGTCAGCCGACTGTATTGGCCGCTTTTATGTTATCGATGGGACTCTAAATGCAAGAAAATGCATTTACACTATTCTAGAGGCAAAACTTATACCTTCCATCAGTGATCTCTTTTTCTACAACGCATCATTTTTTCCCCAGCAGGACTCAGCTCCTTGCCATACAGCAAAAATATCAAAAGAGTGGTTTAGTACAAAGAACATTAAATTGTTATCCTGACCGCGAAACCGTCCTGACCTCAATCCCTTTGAGAACTTATGGCACCGTTTGAAAACTCTTGTACATATGAAGCGTTCATCAAATAAAAGAGAATAAATAAATAAATTTTTGAAATAATTGTTTCCTAGCATCATACATTAACAAAGGAAGAGCTTAAAACTCTCGTCAGCTCAATGGAACATCAGTAATAAAATATAAGCTGTAATAAAATATAAAGGCTACCCTGCTGACAATTCACTACAGTCATCAGGGGCCGCGGTGGATTGGTGGTAAGGTCTCGGCTTCGAAACCGGAGGGTTTCAGGTTCGAGACCCGATTCCACCGAAGAACCGCCGTCTGTTGCACGTTAAATCCGTCCTGACCAAACGTACTCCCGCTGGTGTGGTGTGGCGTGGAGAGGGGGGTGCCAGCTCAGGTGTCGTCCTCGTCATCTGACCGCGGTCCAAAATTACGAGGTCCGTCCCAAAATAGCCCTAGTGTTGCTTCAAAACGGGACGTTAATATAACTAAACTAAACTACAGTCATCAGCATCTGATGTATGCCGATAATTATTGACGCTCCACTTTTTTGTATTATAAATATTTGAATTTTTTGTATTGAAATCAGTATTAAATTCTCTTCAAAATGAAATACAAGACATTGCATTGCATTTTGTGAAACGCAATATTTTCAATAAACATACAAAGTTTGAATATATAAAACATTTCAAAAGTGTCCACAAATTTGGTCACCACCGCATATATATATATATGTGTGTGTGTGTGTGTGTGTGTGTGTGTGTGTGTGTGTGTGCGTGTGTGTGTGTGTGTGTGTGATGTTTTTGTAAAATTTAAATTAATTAAGCTATCATGACATTCGGCAATTTCTTTTACTAGACTTTTTAATACCAACATTTTTATTTCAAATTTCCTTCTCAATTTAATATCTTTATATTTAAACGCAGAAAGTAGGTATTAGAAAACAAATTAGATATTAGAAGGTATTAGGTATTAGAAACAAAACTTTTACTCCTCACCTTTTTTCTGGTTAAATATCCAAGTGTAAACTTAGAGTCATGCTTTGGATCACCAACTAAACAACACAAACTAATAAAATTACTGATTTTTTTTATGTCAAAGTACAATTTGACTGAGCTGTAATTTTACACTGTCATTCTTTTGAGATTCGAAACGTATCTTCTATCATAAACTAGAATTCTAATAATAAGTTCACCCTTCAAAGCATCTAAAGTAGGATGGCTCCAACAACGAAATTAGAAAAAAGTTGAAAAGAAAAATATCAATTCTTTTGTCTAGATAAATGAATAGAGCGTGATTGAAATGAATAGAATGAGACGACGAACCGTGTAATATCCCTAGGCTTTGTCTGATCGCTGTAAAAGTATTTTTCCTGCAGATAAAAGATCCGAACAAAGAAGCGTACTATAGATAGAGCAAACCTAATTAAAAATTGATTGGCTCACGAAATTGCTTTTACTTTTGGCGGAATGAATTATTCACTTCGACAGATAACGCTCGGAGCCAAACGATTTAGATTCGATTTAATTTTATCATCTCTTTTGTCCTTTTCTTATCTAGAAATGTTGAAGCTATATTTTTAAGGGACATTTTATCGAGAAATATCTCTGGTACAACCATTTGTATTTCCTTATCATTGCTCTTTCATTTACATAATTAATTTCAAATAATGTGTATTTTTAAAAAACTTTTCCTAAAATGTTCATTCTGAAATATTTAATATTTAATGGCATTTAAAATTTATTTCATTTTTTTTTAACCTTATAATAAGGAATTCTAAAGTTTTTTTTAAATGTATAAATGTCGTCTAGCAAATGAACATTAGTTTCTAATTATATAAGGCCTATAAGGTAAAGCGGAATAAAACCTATCGAATTTACAACAATAAAAATTGATTCTGAATTGAAACGTTCTTCTCAACAAGGATTTTCTTGTTTTATACTATCGTAATATATAAAAACATTCATTAGACTTTATTCTTTATACTTATATTAAAACTTCGTGAAATGAATCATTTTTATGAAATATAAAGTATATAAATATATTAGTATCCGTTGAATGCAATACTTCCAAATTTATAAGATAGATGAAATAGAGATTTACATTTTTAATAAGGAAATGATGTAATATGATTAGTTTTCATTAAGAAATTCATGTACATAATAGGCAGATGTATGTAATACAGCCAAAATAACACGGTTTTAATGTCTGGAAGTGTGACGAAATCATAGACGTAAAGTTATATCTGAAATTAGATGTAACTAATATGTCCGGCGAAACAGCTAGTCGCCAGAAGCGACTAGTATGAAAAAAAATTTGATTGTTCCAGTTGAAAAATCCAATAATTAAACCAATGTAAAATATTGTGACAAAATATATTTTAAAGTGTTTTTAGAAATCATTTAGAAATTAGAGGAAAAAAAAACCTTACGGAAATAAAATTGAATAATGAAAAGAATTGTTGTAAAATATGCCAAAAAAATATTTCTAAAAGTTATTAACACAGGAGATAAAAAATAGGAAGAAATAAAATTGATATCACTGAATTTTTTTAGTTTAAAATTAGCATAAAAAACGATTCTTATATAAAATTCTGCTCCGAAAATTTTTAGTAAAGAATTTTTTAAATTTTGTTTACTTTTTAATTAAAATATGTTTAAAATTTTCAAAATTTTGAATAATGAGGGTTTACTACTTAAGAAATAATCATGTAATAAATTTAGTAGTTCTAGATCCGAAGACTTGTCCTGTTTTCAACATTTACGCGTGTTACAATTTGTTGATAGTATGACTTGCTATAAACGTTATACTAAAAAAACGATAAATAAAATATTATTATTATAGTAATTATTAGCAAAAAGGAAACTGATTTCAACCAATAGAATGAAGGTATCGTATCTTTCTTCTGAGGAATGGCAATTATTTAATATGAAATAAATTTCAAATTATTTTGTATGTTTGGATATAAATATTTTTATAAGCATTCAAGATAATATAATTAAAAGTCATTGTGACTATGAATGTATGTATGGTGACTATGAAAGTCATTAAATTGTTTTGTATGTATGGTGATTATGAATGAATGTATGAGTGTATAGATTAATTCCACATCTTCTAAACGATGGGGCAGTTCAACCAAACTTAGGATACTTTTCCTTTAGGTCATGATAAAGAATACCTTCAATGTTTTAAAACTTAGTAATGAATTAAATAGTGAATTAGTCAGAAATAATTAATCTGTATTTTGTGTTTTCTGCAAAAACTACGGAAAAAAATTATCCTATACAAAATATCTGAATATCAGCTTTAAATTCAATATTTTATCTTTCAATGGTACCAATTTCCTTTCTGAGTAATATTTTTCTATTATTGTTAATTCTTTTAAAATATAAATACAGTAATAATAAAATTTAGATTTACTGTTACTGTATTTACATTATTTGATATTTTAGTTTTACTTTTTTTTTGAAATTTTTTTAATATCTTTTGGAAACGTTTCCTTTTGTTTAAGTCGTTATCTAACAGTGCCTAGAGGCTCAGAAAGAAAGAATTGATATATATCTTTTATCTTCATGGGCATCAACGCTCAAGGGCAATCAATCAAGTGGTGAGGTGTAACAAAAGGATAATGTGTATCGTAATAATATTATACAAAATTAGATTTTGCTTTGAAAATATTATAATATTCTAATTTTTAGCAACGTCGAATATATCAAATAGTATGGTATTAATATGCTTATTAATATGCTTTCCATGATTGATTGCACTCTTGCTGTTTTTTATTGTTTAGTTTCACTTTCACGAATTCTTGCTGGTTTAAAACAATTATATTGAAACTTTTTGTAATTTAAACTACGTCAAAGATTTTATTTATCACCTTGATAATGCTTTATTTCTTTGGGTATGTTAAATTTCATATTTAGCAATTTGCTTTCCCTTTAATTAAATTTCAGCACAATTTATATCAATGCATTTTATTGTTTGAATGAAATTCAATCCAATTTCGTTATTTTGTTTATCATTTAAAATTTTGACAACATAAGCGAAGTGTCAACCTGCCTTCCTTCTCCCGTGAAGAATGACAGAATCATGAATGAGTGATTTATGCTTCGTTGAATAGGAAATAAAACCGATTGTGTGTTTTAATAGTCTTTTTTTTTCTACCGATTGAAAGCAAAATTTGACTTTATCCTATAGTTTCAATAATAGAATCGCATAAAAAAATTGCACTTATCCATGATGTTACGTTTTTGAGTTATTGCGTTAATATTGTTGCATTGATGTAACGGGCAGATAGAACTGAAAATAGAATTTTTCTAATGCAATTTGTTAGAAATCTTTTTTTTTTACCCGGGTATGAATTCTTGAGTATGAATGAGATCTCGAGTATGAATTCTTTGATGATTGTAATACTTTCTCTTTACTTTCGAAACTTCATCTATGAGAAAGTAAAAATATGTTTTCAGATTCAAAGATAATTTGTAACATGAAAAGTCATCAAAATTTTTAATCGATTTTTTTTATAATTTCAATATTTATTTATATTTGTATATTCCATAGTTAGCGATGCAAATAATGTTTCCATGGATATTAGTTCAAAATCAGAATTTTGATTTTCAGTTAGTTAACATGAATGTTTTTAGGCTGGCATTCTTTCTATGAAATGAGTATGAAAAAACATGCCACGTTCAGAATTCAACGACTTTTGCAATAAAGCCTGACGAAAACAATAAATTAAGATTATAATAATATCATGCTCCGATGTTAAAAACTACAAATTTCAATTTTATTCAACCTCGTTTCAAAAGTCAAAGTTCAATTTAGGTTTAATTTTATTCTTTTTAAATATAACAGCTTTTTTAAATAAATGTTCTTTTAAAATAAACAGTTATTTTATTTACTATATACCATTGGTCTTCATTTGTCAAAAATAACAAGAACTGTGAAACAACCACTAATTTGTCATAAAAATTGAAATGGAATGTAATCTCAAAAGTAATTTTTGTTAAAAGTGCAAAATGCATTTTCTATCTAAGTATTATCGTACATTCTTATCTAGTATTTATTTCATAAAATAATTGCTTTTGCAGCTCAGGAAATTATATCTTTTTTAAAATGACGCATACAGAATAATTTGTAATTAAAAAATATCAACATTCTATATCTTTCTTCCTTTGTATAAGTTAATCCGGATTATATATTAAATATGGAGTAAGATTAAGTTAAGCTGCTTAGTTTTAAGACTAGTAAGGCTTCTTGTATTGTTCAAAACTGTTGTCATTTCTTTTTTTTCAAACAGCAGTATCGTCTGATAGAGCTTCTATCAAACATGAAATAAACTCCATTTTTCTTAGTCTACCTCAAAGATAAGTTTAAATTTTCATCCTCTGTTACAAGAAAATTAATAATATTTCATATTATAAGAAAATGAACGATATCTTTGAAATTTTTAAAAACTTTTTATAAAGTTATTGTAATTTACAGCTTAGATAAGATGATTTTTCTTAAAAAAAGCTATTGTTATTCTAAATTGGAAGATTTTATCTTCTTTTAGACAAAACAATCTTGGAGAATTTAGGGAGAATTTAAAATTAATTGGTAGCTATCACTATTCGAAACGAACGGTTAGAGAAAAGTGATCCATATACGTAACTTACGATGGGAAGGCAGAAGAAAAGTAACACATGAGGTGTCTCATAATTTTACAATGGAGCTCAAAGGGTTGATTGTCTGTCGTTCTGTACTTTTATATACATGTAAACACAATGACTTAAATAAATGAAATATAGTATATAATCTTTATAGTATGTAATCTTGTGACTACAATTGCAGTACTATGTCAATTTTTTTCATACTATCAGAAAAAAAAGTGTTCGAATATTAAATTCTTTGGAATTATTTAGATATGTTAACCGAATATGTTAGAAACTTATATGTTAAAATAAAACTATAACTTAGGTAACTTATATATTAGGGGGGAAAACGCTCGTTGGATTTAATAAAAATATTAAAATAACGTCAAAGATACATAATTCGTATTATAGTTGGCCAAGATCACTCCTGCTGTTTAATTATTGGATTCACACTAATGAACATAAAAACGGAATTCGTCTAAAATTTGATTTAGTCGGCAATTTTGAAATAAAATGTGGATATCAAATTTCATTCACTTAGTTCTTAACATTTTATTAATCGCATTCACTTGTATTCACACTAACAGACAACCTTCCTATTGATTGATTTAATTTTATAGATTTCAACCAAAGATTTGGTGCAAACACCATGTACCAAATTTCATTGCTTTAGCTCTATCCTTTTTTTTAAATTACCGAGTTAATAGACAAGACATAATTTTTTAAAAAGTGTTTTTGATACTCAATCTATACAAACTCGATTTAAGGCCAGTCAATCGGGATGGAACTTGTTCTAAAAGCACAACAACTGCCTTGTATATATTTTATACTAGCCGCCTTTGGCGACCAGCCTGTTCACCAGTATTACCGCTCGCAACAATTTTCAATTAAATATTATAAGTAACTGGTATCTTAACAGATTCTCAAACAAAACATTTTTAATCTTCAAACTCTGATAGTCATACCAAACTTATACTGTTGTTTAGATCGTTTCGTTCAATTTACTATATATATTTCGCTAATTTGTTGTCATTTCCGGTAAAACTTCAACTTTAATTTAAAGTGGAAATGATGAAATTGCAATTAATATAAAGATATTTTTTAATAAAACCAAACGTTATATTTTATTTATCATCTTTATTGTTATTTATTTATTAATATTATTATTGAATATGAGTATTGCAAACAGAATCGCTCGGTATTTAAGTCTACGAGAACTACAAAATATTTTTCATAATTTATATAATATCTCAAACAATAATTCAACAAAAATTTCTCAGATTCAGCATAAAATTCAGTTTTTAGTTTTGCTTTCAAAAGGATTGAAATGAAATCAATAATAATATTTGGTTCAGGCCCCTAAACATATTTCAAAAATTATGAAGTCTAAATTTAATGCAGTAAGGTATCATATTCTGAGAAATATTCTGGATACACCAAATTTTAAATAAATGAATGAATGTTTCTATTTTCCACGATCAACTAAGACTTATTTATGAAGTTTTGAATGTTAAAAATTCAGAAAAACTCAACATTTTCATAATCTTAGGCCAATTAATCTTGAGAAACCTGCGTGCTGATTGGAGTATTTTCTTTGAAACGATCAATGGAAAATCTAAAATTATCCTTTTCTTATTGAATAAGGATATTCATATTTTCATAAATCAGTCAGTTTAAGTGATTGATTTAGTTGATTGGAAATTAACTCTTTTTATTTAAAATATTAGTGTTTCAAGAACATTCTGTTATTCGTGATTTCCACAGCAGAAGCTTTATGTAAAATCAAAAATTCGTTATTTATTAGAGCATTTATTGAATTAAGTTACATAAAATATAATCATTTTCCATTTAGACCATTTTAGCAGATCTGTGTCTTACTAAATGTTTACAAATTAGCTGTGTGGCCCTGATTTGAATGGATATCCTGTTCATATTAAACAAAACTTGCCTTAAAATAAAACTAATTTATTGGATTAATAATATAGAGAGTGAAAAAGATCATAAAATAATGTTTCTTGAATTTATTTTTTAGAAAAAATAATATTTCATATTTGTTTCATTTCCTAAAGACACGTGCCGAAAATTATATTTTTGCAGATTTCATTTCCAAAAAGATTTAATTTATTTTTAATTGGAACTTTAATCAATGTGATGGCAACACTTTGAAAAAAGCTAATTTTTTCCCATGAATGCGAAATGTGCTCGTGCAGCTTAAATTTTATTTTTATTTTGTACGAAAAAAATTGTTGAAAAATATAGTTAAAATATTTATTTGAAAATTCATTAAAAATAGAAATTTAATTTTAAGGTTAAAACATTGGTATCATTTAAAAGATAAATATTTGATCTTTAACTTCATGTAAAAATCTTCTTTGTGCGGTAATATTCTCGGAAGTTATAGCTGAAACAAGCCAAAATTTCGCTTAATTTTTAAATAAATAAAATTCTAATTAAAAATTCGAAAAAATAACCCTCAGGTGCACATTCCCGGTCTCCAAGGATACACGTGCCAAATTTGGTAGATGTAGGTTGAAGGGTCTTACCTGTAGAGCACCAACACACACACACACACACACACACACGCGCACGCACGCACACACACACACACACACACACACATTGAGCTTTATTATAAGTATAGATTTTATTAATTTATGGATTGTGGAGTTTTGAGAAATATAAAAGGAAGTATGATATCACTTTCTAATTATTACTACTAACTGCTAGAATTTAATTTTCAAAAATGGCTTGGTTAATCTGTACCTAAAATAACTATTGGTCAGTTGCTGATTTTCTAAAGCAAGGTGGAATGCACTGCCCTTTACTTTCTTGTATACCTAGACAAACAAATATGTTTGGATTGGTGCCTTCGTAAGGTACAGGTACCTATACTCGATTATACCTGATACTGCTAGTAATCGATTGTTTTCCTGACAAAATGAAACTGGGTACTCGGTGTGAACCAGTTCTCAAACTTTTGCCGAGATTTGTAGTTGAGATGTATATGATTTCAAATTGGGATTTCGCTTTTTCGAAAGAGGTGATGGTCTGACAGTGAAATACAGGTGAATGAAAAGAGGAAAACAAAGATTTTGATGACATAGTTAATATAGGAGAAGACACGAATTCTTCATTAATATGTGCACCTTACAGATGCTATAAGATTAGGGATGAAATATATATATAATAAAAAAAATCGTAGATGCTCATAGATTCGCCGAGACAAGACGACGAACTAGACCATGTTGACTTTATATTTCATATCAGATTGATATAGTATATCTCTCGATTGAAAAGGAATGAAGTCGAGGAGATTACAAGTCGATATCAATCGAGTCCAGAAACTTATTCCTCGTGCATTATACTCTTAGTCTGCATCAGTTTTATGTATCTGATACAAAGTATCAAGTTCATATAGTGTTAGCCAACCCTACAATCAAGCACCTTATTTTCTGTTCTTCTATTCTCCTCTGCATACCCCGGATGTATATCAGCGTTGGAGTAGTGAAGGGAAAGTAGCACATCCTCAAAGGTTTCGAAGGTCATGGTCCACAATTGTGAATATTTTCTTCTTTTCTATTTCTGCGTGACGCAGTATGGCCCGTTTTGTGCTTCGTAATGCAATGAAAAATACTGAGATGCAGCTCGGAGCCTATTCATTTCCACGGACTGGGTTCTAAATTTAACACGAATCTATAATTTTGGCTACAAGGCTGCATGTTAGATTTTGTTTACCTAAATTGTTGAGATTTTTTAATTATTGTATTCACATACAAGCGAATATATAAACCAATGATTTCCAACACACCCTCTTTGACAGATGTAATCTAAAATTTTATGCACATTACAATGTTGATGATAAATCTGTACACCAGATTTATTCGTACAGAACTTTGTTTATTTATTTATTTTGAATTGATACGTTCAAATATATGTACAGATGGAGTTCGCAAGGTTTTGCCTATGTTTTAATCGATTTATATGCCAAATTTATATATTTAATTATATATCAAATTTCATGACTGGGTTATAGTTATTATTTTTATTCAGTTATTATGTTCATAGATATACAAAAGGACAAAAATACAAAAAAATGCGTTCTTCGGCTTTAGGTAGGTCTGTAAGTGGAGATTTGTTAAAATCGATTTATAATGAATTAAATTTGTTTTGTTTTGTTATTATAATTACTTTTTCTTGTATAATCTATATAAGAGAAAGTAAAAACCAGTTTACAAAGTAAGTGTAAAAATTAAGTGATATTATGCCACAATACTTCAAAATGTTTCATGAAGTCTAAAAGGTCTGAAATATCTTGAAAGAATTGTGTTCGTGATGTAATATTACATAAAAGCATGAACTAAATGGCACATAGGAATAATGTTTCGATTTTTTCTATGCCTCTATAAAGTTTCATCAATTTCACTGCAAAAGTACTTTAACTTTCAAAAGCCAATACTCTCTGTTTTTGAAGGGATGAACTAAAACCGCTTAACTGCAACTGCGCTATAACATTGATTTGAAAATTAGACATTTTTTGTTTATCTTGTGGGCACTGAAATAATTTACAACAGGAATGTCATGAGATATTACAAAACAAGAATCTAATAAACGAAATCGGAATTTTATATTGGTGGTAAGTAAATAAATATGCTAACAAATCTTAATGGTGTTTTTTTTCATATAATTTTTAAGGAGTCTGATTCTGTTTGTTTGCCTGACCAGCAGATCCATCCAGACATGAAACCGCTATTACTTCCGCCCATACATTATCGTACTGACCACTGATCAATTCAACATCCCTATGATTGGAAGAATTCCTATGGCGCAATCACTCCTTGATGAGTTCGTGCCCTGCTTTGGTTAATAGAGAGACAGAGAGAGAAAGAGAGAAAGCGAAAAATAATCGATCTCGTTATAGGAGGGCCGGGGCATGCGCATTAAAGAGGTCTAGGGGGGGCTTAGCAGCAGCGTGGGAGTTACAAGTCACTGCGACAGGTATCCTAGAGCTTTGCATCCGCATAGGCGTCAAGAAGAGCTCCGGTCCTAGAAGCTCAAGGCTTCATCTTTTGTCTAGTACACACTCAAGAGTTCCTGTCGGTAAGTTTGAATGTTTCGCTAGATATTTTGTTCCAAACATCAATTAGAAACAAAAATTCCATTTTATTTTACTAGTTGCCAAGCAATATATTGATACACAGCAGTTCTGTGATATCTATTTATAGATTATTGAGCTTTTTTGGGGAAGAAAAGGGGGGGGGAGTCTAAAAAGGCAAGCACCATGTGTCTTTGGGTAGGGGAACTGTTTTGTTCCATCACATCAGTGTTCGAGAATTATTGTGATTTAAATAATTTACCTGACTATTACTTTTTATACCAGAGATATTTTGATAAAAATATTGATATAATATAAAGTCATGATTAATTATTACGTACGCAGATTTAACTAACAGATGAACATTTGATGATTAGAGAGTTCCATTATATGGATGCTATTCACTGCATTTTTAAATAAAAAAAATCAAAAATTCATAAAATGTATTTATTATTTAAATTAATTTCAGCATATTTTAACTCATATCACATCTATTAATATATGTTACGAAATAGGAAAACAGTAAAAAAAATGTATAAACGATTTTTATAACAATATATTAAGTATGTAAATTACAGATTTGTAAGATATTGTTTATTAGACATAATAAAAAAATACTTAGAATTAAGTTAATATACTCATTTTATTCGATTAAAAAGAAAAAATATATTCAATATAATTTTTTTTACATTATTTTTTAATGAATGACATTCCAAAATTTTTAAATTTTTATGCAACAAATGAAGTAAATGCTTAAAACTAATTACTCCTTAAATTAATGTAATTCGTTTTTCTCAAAAGTTTATTTTGAGTCACGTAATCGCAAAGAAACACCAGAACAGGCCACCTGTTGAAATAATGTTTCACTGAGAACAATTTCGCCATTGTATGGTACATTCAATAAGTGGAAAAATTAGTTCGTTAATTACCTGTGATGTTCTTTTATACTAATATAAATTATTTATAATATCATATTAATTATATATTATATTAATACTATATACGATATTTGTTGAAAGTTTTCGATAAATAATTTATTGATTGATCCGCGCTATAATTCGTGCTGTAGGTAAAAATTGAAGAATTTATAAATTTCAACGAATTTTTCGTGTTTTTCCATCACTGAGCAGCATTTGTGTCTCTGAATATTAAAATATTAAAATTTTTTATCGAAGATATTATTCTCAAATTTTTTAAGAAATTTATATTTATGTATTTTCTATTACATTTTCATTTAATATTAGTCAGTTAAAAAGCTATAGATGTTTGTTTCGTTGGTTCATGAAATCATAAAATAAATTTTCATGTTCTGTTTTATATGAAATACAATTGAGCATTTATTGTACATAGGAAAGTAGATAAATATGATTCATCATTTGTTTCTTTTTATTTCACAAAAATGGATTATGAGATTTAGAATTAATACAAGCTATTTTAAAAAACGATTTCCTATTAATTTTAATTCAAGAAAATTTAAGATAAATTATTATTAGACTGATAATGACGGAGTAAAATAAATATTAAATTTTTTCAATTAATTGACAATAGTTTAACACATTTTAAAATGTTGGATGTTGTTTTTGTATTATAATGATTTTAGTCTGCAATTTTTTTCTATAAATTACCTTATATAAAACGATCACACACAGATTTGAGCCTAAGGTATGACAAAGTAGCATGGAAAAAATAATCTTTATCATGCTATGATGTCTTAGGCTAGATTTTCGAATCTTACTTTTTTGTATCCGGAGAATAGAGGAAGTTTTGGTACCATCAAGAATTTCATATTTGATATTTTCACGAATCTCCACGTTTCAGATCTTTCAGAATTCAGACAACACATTTTTGACATTATATCTGTTTATCTGTGAATACAATAACATAAATGCGTTTTGAGCTAGACTCATGAAATTTCACATATTGAGCTTCATATCAAATTTGAAAATTTTCAATTACATTTCGCAGGAAGTTTTATCGGCCTGGCTGCTGAAATAAAAGTAAACGATCTCGATAACTAAAAAGCTGTCGAACATCAAATTATGCATAAGAGAGATAACTTAAATTTAACTGATATTTCTGGAAACCCAGTTTTTCACCAATGGCGGGTAAACAAAATTATAGTTTGATTTATTTTTGCACATACAGAACCAGGAAGAATGGTGCTCCCGAAATTTCTCAATACTCCTTAATAAATATACTTATCTATTATGACACGTCTACCAATGAAGAACAATATTTACGGAAAAAACTAAAAGGTACTATTTTCGGCATTTGTTATGGCGATAAATTGATGAGATGTAGTTAATACAAAAGTACCGAAAAACAAAATATTTATTTTGGATCCTTTTTTCCACTGATTAAAATTAAAATTTGACACAGAACTATAATTATTGTCACATAATCACATACCAATATTTTGCTTTTGAGCCATCGCATTTATATGCTTTTGAAAGTACAGACTGATAGACGGTCAGCAATTTTACTTAGGATTTAGTTCCAAATTTGATACATATCTGTACTTTAGATGTAAAATCCGGAGAAGGAAGTTTTATCCATTTGATTTTCTTCATTCTATAATTGTAATGTTAATTTATATTCGGACAGCCGGACAGGCACTTTTCTTTCTGTTTTCACAAAAGACATAATGCCAAAAATGTATTTCTCTGACTCAGGGTGGTCTGAAATGTGGAATTCTTCAAATTTTCGAGTTCGTATTTTTTTTCTTGACGATTACAATTCTTTCTTTTTGCATACTTCGTAAACGAGAAAATAATCAGCTAGAGTGATCTCCCAAAACTTTCTCGTATATTCTCTAATAAATTTGTCATGCCAGAGAGCGCCCGCCTTAAATGCCATTGGTGTAGAATAATTACGAAATATTAACTTTAAGCTTGAATTTAGTATTTTTACTGAATCTCTCGTGCCATCATTGGCGAGTTGTTTAGCAATTAATCTTTGGTATGAGTTAACAGTACCTAAAAGTCGAATTTGTGTTTTAGACACATTTTTTTCAAACAATTGAAACCAAAATTTAACACAAAATTGCACTAATCACAAATTCCCTTGAAAAATTTTAAATATTTAAGTCATTGTGTTTTTGATTTATCGCGCTTATATGTTTCTGAAAGTAAAAACCGACAGACAATCAACCCGTAATTGGTTTTGGCTCAAAATTTGTCAGTCGTCTATACTATATATGCTAAATCTGTGTACCGAATTTTATCTATCTAGCTCTCTACATTTTGTAATTATAGCTTTAGCTTTTAATTGAACAGCCGTACAGACCGAATTTTCTCTGAAACAGAGAAAATCCGGTTGAACTCTCCGGATCCTCTTCTTGAACAGAGTTTTATTCAACATTTAATAAAAATCCTCAAATTTGGTATAAAAATCGTATAACAAATTTCAAAGGTCTAGCTCAAAGTATTTTCGAATTATCCTTGTCACAGACAGATGGACATTTTCTAAAAAGTGTTTTTCGAACTCAGAAAGGTCTATAACGTGGACATTCATCCAAATCTCGAGTTCGAATTTTTTTAACGATTATACTACGTATTCGAGAAAATAAAAAGCATTACCATTATCAAAATTTTTTATTTAGAGATGGTTGATGTATTATTGAACGAATATGTCAATACTTTAGACCACCCAGAGTGAGTAGAAAATATCCTACTCATCTCTTACAATGAAAAATAAATTTTATATAAAAAATACCGGAAATTATTTGAGCAGAATGTTATTCAGTTTATGAAGAAAAGTTCGTTCTTTGTAGAACAAACTGACGGAGAATTTTATAGAGTGGTTTGACATTTTGATTGATTATGGATGAAACACTTAATAAATTATCACCTTATCAATATGTTTACGAAGATATTTTATATCTTAATTCATTTCTGAACGTCCTAGAAAATTAAAGTATAATGGTTATTCAGCATGAAATAAATAGACGAATTAAAAACCTTTAATGCCTCGTAATACATACATTAATTCCTTCTGCATTTTTCAAATATTTTTATTATTATTTATACTTATTACTGATCTAGAAAAATGTCGCGCACAAAAAGACCTCGATTACCGAGTATGTATAGAACTCTCAGAATCAATGCGAGAAAATAGAAAATACAACAACATAGATTCAATATATAGAACATACATTAATAAACATTCAACACTTTATTATATAATTCTATATTGTTCTTGAATAAATACGTTCTGGAGACCTAATCAATCATTCTAATTGTTTTTTAACGAATCATCGTTTTATTATAGAATTTTATATTATCCTTCTATTATACTGCTATTCTATAGAATTTTGTTCGATGAAACCATTCTAAGGATCTAGTCGATCATCCAAATTGTTTCTTACCCAATCGTCGCTGTATTATAGAATTCTAAATTATCCTTTTATTATAATTTTATCCTATATAATTCTATTAGGTGAATCCAATCTAAAGAACGATCAATAATCCGAATTTTCCATAACCAATCATCGCTTTATTATAAAATTCTACATAATTCTTTTATCACAATTCTGTTCTATAGAATTCTATTGAATGAATATGTTCTGAATATCTAATTAATCATCCTAATTGTTCTATAACCAATCTTGTACAACCATAACCAATCTTCATTTTATTATGGAATTATACATTATTCCTAATTATATTCTAATTCTATATCTTTGAAATTATTTCTAATTCCATTCGGATCTAATCAAGATCCTATTTTTTTTAACCAACCATTGCTTTCTTAAAAAAATTGATATTATTCTTTTATTATAATTCTTTTCTACAGAATTCTGTTGAATGATTCCGTTCCGAAAATTTAATTAAGTATCCTAATTATTCTATAATATGCCGCTACTTCATTATAGAATTCTATATTATTATTTTATTATAATTTTATTATCCCGAATTCTGTTGAATGAATCCGTTCTGAGTAAAACATCCTAATTGTTCTTTAACAAATCATCGATTACTTAAACATCCTAATTGTTCTTTAACAAATCATCGATTCACTATAGACTTTATTGATTTAGATGCATCTTTTCTGAAAACCTAAATAAATAACTGAAAAATCTATTATTCGTCCTAACTTATATACAGTAAAGAACAGAACATATTTCTTAACAATTAGTTTGAAGAGTTCAATTCACATTTTAATCACTCTACTATTTTTAGGATCATAATATTACCAGCATTTTTAAATAAAAAAAATGCAGGAACCTAATTTTAAAAATTCGCAGTTTAAAAATGAGCTCCTTAACACCGAGAGGCATTTTTTTGTCTTATGATTGTCAGTATACCTTCCAGAAATCTATTACAAATATATGAAAGCTCATACTTCCAAAGTTCATGTCGAAAGTTAATCCAGGAGAGTTAATACTTTTCAAATTTATTGCGCTACTGGAAAATTCTTAACATCTCCTCACATGTTTATTACTCTCTGAGTATCATTAGCAGATAGCAGTAGAATGCAGTGTTATAAATATGCATATTAAACGTAGCATCGCTTCTTTTTAAATTTGTTCTGTGAAATGTTCGCACCCAATATATATTTGTTGATCGAATATAATATTCCTTGCATGTTTTTTTATGAAATTTTTTGAATTGCTCGTTGATTGATAATCGTTTGCAGTTTAACAAAATGAATTTAATGAACAAATTGACACAATAGATTTTAATTTTAGAAAAAAGAAATAAAGGGAATAAGAACAGTTACTTCAAATCTGTCCTGAAAATTTTAGAAAGTTTTTCCATTACATTGACTTCAAAATTTCAACAAAAAATGTTTTCTTCTTTTTACACAATTATTAACAAGTGTTTTAATTTATCTCTTTAATGAACATTTATAAATGGATAAAAATATATAGAAAAAAATCCACGAAACTTTAAGTTTTGAGATTTATTCTATAAAAATATGAAATTATGTTTCATGAATTTGTTGTAATATAATGGGAATATAAATACGGTATTTAATTATCATTCAAGGATACTATAGTTTAGACTCTGTTTCCATATATCATACTTCTTTAAGATTAGGAAAGTCAAATTTTGAAACCAGCTGTATAAAATAAATTCAAAATAATATAAAAATCAATGTAATAAAATAAATACAAATTATTTCTTCTATGTTCCGGTTTTATTTATCCAGAAATGTTGAGAGACAAAAATATGCAATAACTTAATCAGTTTCATACATGCAGACGATTCAAAAAATTCGATTAGAAGAACAATATAAAAATCAAAAGAACCTTAAAGTTTTAAAGACTTCTTAAGGCCACCATCTTTATGGAATGGTTTGAATTTCCATGCTGAAATACTCATTTTAAAAATGATTTAAGAGCAAATAAATTGGATGGAATCGAAAAAGAAATTCCTTTGCTCGAAATGAAATTGCATTTAGATTCGAATTGTGTTCTATTACAATAACAATAGAATCCTGTATAAGAATAAAAGGAAAGAGAAAATTCCATGAAGATTTTTTTATTCCATTCTGTTTTCAACTCTTTCAAAATAACAGACATTGCCATTTCAATTTTGAAAAGCAAATTAAAACGAAAATTCTTACTTTCATTTAAGTTATTTGTCATTTTCGATAGAATAAATTTCTTTCTTCTGGTTTTACAAATATTTATTCCTTTTAATTTATTGTACACATCGGATAATTTAAATTGGTTAATCTGAAAATGGAAATAAAAAGATCTGGCATTTCCTTTCTAGTTGAAGAATTTTGTTTATTTAAATATCACAGAATTTTTCAAATTATATTTATTATTCTTTATTAACTCTGTCTGTTGGAAATGAATAGATAAAATTTTGAAAGATTAAAAACGCTGAGAAATTAAACGTAATATAATCAGTTAGTATTGAGTATTTAATTCAAAACAGGCTTCAGTGACATTTACTAATGATATGAAAAGCTCTTTTAACACAATTCTGAAATTGAGTTAAAATTAAAATGTCAACATATTTCAAAATTTTGAAATGAGAATAAAAAAATTATAAATTAATTATCAGAAAATTTAATCATGTTTTAATTCTTTCTTAAATCCAAGCTTCACGATGATAGATGGTGGATTAGATCATTTAGCTAGTTATTAATTGAATATAAGAAGAAGAAAAAAATATAATAAGAAGAAAAATAAGAAGAAGAAAAAAGAATTTTCATATATAAAACATGGTTCTTGTACAAATATATTCAAATAAATTAGTGATAAAAAAACTGCAGAAACTTCATAAATATGTGGTTACTTAACAGAATTCTACCTGCATTTAAGAAATGTTTTCACAGTACCGAACATTTTACTATGATATATTTTATTATTACTCTTTTTTTCTTTGGCCAATAAGAACGTGGAAAAAAAGTTATTTAACATTAAACGAATATTATTATCACTAAGCGTTATATAAATTTTACCGGAAAACATTATTTATCCATTTATATCTTTGCTTTATTTGTTAAGCGGGTTTGCATGCACATTATCATTCGTGCGTGAGTATTTACATTTGGAGCTTTGGAATAAATGATCAAACAATTCTAACATATAAAATAAGAAATGAAATTATGTATAATACCATATTTTTTTTTCTTTACTTGAAATAAAATATATTGATGTTTAGTTGGTAACATTTATGGAAAATTAGATGACAATCAAATCGTTGTTAAAACTAACAGTGTTTTATTCAAAAAATAAAAAGAAAAGAAAAGAAAATTATCAGTTTTTATAAAAATATTGTTTTAATAAAAAAATGCCATGCTTTTTTTCTGAAAAACATTAATTTTCAAACAATTATTACATCAATCAACACAGTCTATTATCTTCGTTTGATCCCTTTTTAAAAATATGTTTTTTAAAAACTATAACAAGTTTTATCGATAAGATAAAATGATGGTAATAATAAAATTTTTAAGTAAATACATTTTTGTTCCTGGAACATGTAAACTTAAAGAAATAAAAAACGCAGGATTGTGATTTGTGCTATACACATTAAATTAATTGCCATATCACTTCTTGCTTTACATGCCTAACTCTTAAGAAACTAATGATGATATGATAGATAAAAAATTGTGAAAAAGGAATTATCATCATGTGGTAAAAAATTAATTAAGTTTGAAAACCATCACATCATCGAAATCATGGAAACCACATTTTTTTGATGATGTATATGAGTGATGGTCCCTCCCCCTAAGGAACTTTATTTTAAAATTATATAAAAAACTTCAACTTTAACTTATGATTCGAACTTTTAATTTTCTCAAACCTTATTATTAAAATTGTTGAGTTAGCGATTTCATTTTTTCACATCTCAAACAAGGGGATTCTTTTTGCCGATTTATTTAAAAACTAGGAAAACGTTTCTCTTTGTCTCTATTGATTTTGACTTGGTGAGAGATAACATATTCGAAAAGATAATTATAATGTATCACTAAATTTGGTTAGGAATTTAAATTTGTACCAAACTGCTAAGCCTGAATAAATAAAATATTTTGCTGAACCAAAATTGTTTCTTGTCTCTTGGAATTACATACATTTGATAAAAAAAACTGAAGTATCCCGAGCCAAATTATTATATACTAGCCGCCTTTGGCGACCAGCCGTTTCGCCAGTATTACCGCTCGCTACAATTTTCAATTAAATATTTTAAGTAACTGGTCTCTTAAAGGATTCTCAAACAAAACATTTTTAATCTTCAGATTTTGATAGTCATACCAAACTTATATTGTTTAGATCGTTTCGTTCAATTTGCTATATAAATTTTGCTAATTTGTTGCCATTTCCGGTAAAACTTCAACTTTAATTAAAAATGTAAATGACGAAATTGCAATTAATATAAAGATATTTTTTAATAAAACTAAGCATTTTATTTTATTAATCATCTTTATTGTTATTTATTAATTATTATTATTATTGAATATGAGTATTGCAAACAGAATCGCTCGGTATTTAAGTCTTATGTTAACTACAAAATTTTTTTCATAGTTTATGTAATATCTCAAACAATAATTCAACAAAAATTTCTGAGATTCAGTATAAAATTCAGTTTTTAGTTTTGCTTTCAAAAGGATTGAAATGAAATCAATAATAATATTTTGTTCCTGCTTATAAATATATTTCAAAAATTATGAAGTCTAAATTTAATGCAGTAAGGTATCATATTCTGATAAATATTCCGGACACACCAAATTTTAAATAAATGAATGAATGTTTCTATTTTCCACGATCAACTAAGACTTATTTATGAAGTTTTAAATGTTAAAAATTTAGAAAAACTTAATCTTCAGAAACCTGCGCGCTTATTTTCTTTGAAACGATCGATGAAAAATCTAAAATTATCCTTTTTTTATTGAATAGTGATATTCAAATCTTCATAAATCAGTCAGTTTAAGTGATTTGAAATTAACTCTTAAAATTCAGTGACTTAGTTGATTGGAAATTAACTCTATGACCACCATAAAATCTGTGCTTTCTCTTGTGGTGTATGCATTCTCCTTAATATCCGATCGAATAAAACATCACATACAAAAGTACTACATATAACAAACAAAAGTAAACATAACATTTCAATAGTTGCCAAAAACAAAAGAGAGAAAAATGCAATTAATAAGCAGACGATATTTAGAAAAGTATAGATATTTAGACTGGAAAATGAAATTATCTGAAATTAAAAACACGCGCAGACGATAATTACAAAAGTAAAAATATTCAAACCTGAAAAGGAAAATATATGAGTTATTCCATCAATAAATGCCATAAGTTTTTTTACATCTTCATTATTTTATGAGTCATTAAATATCAAAATGGATCGGGGACTGAATAAACACCCTGTATAGAGAGTGTAAAAGATCATAAAATAATTTTTCTTGAATTTATTTTTTAGAAAAAATAATATTTCATATTTGTTTCATTTCTTACAGACTCTTGCCGAAAATTATAATTTTGCAGATTTCATTTCCAAAAAGATTTCATTTATTTTCAGTTAGAGCTTTAATCAATATGATGGCAACACTTTGAAAAAAGCTATTTTTTTCTCAGGAATGCGAAACGTGCTTAATCCTCATTTTTATTTTTGACGAAAAAAATTAATGAAAAACATAGTTAAAATATTTATTTAAAAATTCATTAAAAATAGAAATTTAATTTTAAGATTAAAACAGTAGTATCATTTAAAAGATAAATTTTTTATCTTTAACTTCCTGTAAAAATCTTTTTTGTGCGGTAATATTTTCGGCAGTTATAGCAGAAACACGTCAAAATTTCGCTTAATTTTTAAATAAATAAAATTCTAGTTAAAAATTCATAAAAATAACCCCCAGGTGCACATTCCCGGCCTCCAAGGTATACACGTGCCAAATTTGGTAGCTGTAGGTTGAATGGTCTGGTCTGTAGAGCGCCAACACACACACACACACACATTGAGCTTTATTATAAGTATAGATATTATTTATATTATATAATAAAATTGATTTAAATTATATCCTATAATTCAAATCAATTTTGGGAGAAAAAAGATAAATGTCAGAAATGATAAAATAATATAGAGTGACGCTCTTTAGCAGGCAAAACAGGAAAATTCGATTTTATTGCTGATATGCAATTTCAATATATATGTATACATGCATGTAATAGAACTTCATTTGATCTTACAATATTTACAGTTACCTGTAACTTATGTTTATATAAATTTAATTTCATGAATTAAAATGTTGTTTTTTTTCATTTGGCATCTTTGTTGCCTAATTTCCGAGCATTTTCCAATTAACAGAATTTCCGCTCATCTACAGTAATCCGATTTCTGTTTAATTCGGAAAACTTAATTTATATGAGCAACAATCTGAAGAATTTTATTAACTTGTGGCGCCATCCCTTAACTTCCGAGTCATACAACTTGTTTAAATTATTTCCCTAATAATTTTTCTGATCTAAAAAATAAATTCCCATATACTATGTCTTTGGGAGGGGGACATATTATAAAAATCATCATCATGAAAAATTATCTTTTGAAGTTTATTGATGTTATTAAACAGTTTTCATTTTTTTTTTGCGATTTAATATTAGTCCCAAGTATTTTTTAAATTAAATCTTCGGGCGATAATCCTAGTTCTCAATTTCAAGTTTATATTTGTTTAAACTAATCATTACATGATTTTTTCCAAATTGAAAAAAAAATTGTTAAAAAGTTAAAAGCTTGATATTATTAAGCCTCTTTAAAATTTATTTTGTGTAAATATTTAAACAAAGTAACTATTTGTTAATTCCAGGTTAATTTCTGATGCTCTTTCATTTATTAACAATTTATGAATTTAATAATTAATAATTTTACAAATATAATAAAAAGTAGAATTTAATTTCACCTTTTACACATTTTATACTGCATAATTCATTACTATAATATTTAACCAGGTTTTTAATACATTTTCTCACATTATTAGAATCTGATATATATACAATTATTATATATATCATATATTGACAAAGGTACAAAACTTTACCATTTAAGGAAAGGATTGAAAAATCGTTAAGCAATTCCATCTTAATAAACATGATACACGAGAATTTACGCAAAAGAATGTTTACATTTTCAATAAAATCGGAGATAAAAATCTGAGAAAGTTATCATTATGAAAATTATGCCGCTAATGTTTATTGAAAAACATAAAAAAACGGCATTAATATCACACTTACTTAACAGCTTACAACTAAAACGATTCTTAGAAACATTTTGATAAAATATTATCAAAAAAAGGGCCGAAAATAATCTTGGTATGAAGAATGGTGAACTTAAAATTCACTGAAGAACACAAAATACATTGTTAGAATTATATTTCAATTTATCTCTCTTCATATAAACATGAAATCAAATTATTGGTTTCACTTTCTCTATCACGTTCACTTTAAATGGAATATTTGAGTGGATAAGTAGAAAAATAAATTGTAACAATTGTGTAGCCAATGAATACATGGCATAGAGCAACGTGATGAAATTTGCAAAAATAATAAAAAATCTATTGATTGAGACATTGTAAAATATAAGATTTATCAAATATTGTATTTAAAATCTATCCATATTATTATATAAAAAGTTTCTTATATTAGTGCAATATTCCATTTTAATATTTTTAAAGCCTTTTTGAAACTTTATGCATAATACTTTGAATTGAAAATCTAAATTATTTCTTATTTTAATGAAAAAAGATAATAATACAATCTTTAAATAATAAAATTAAAGACTTTCAATAAACAATGATTTTGATAGATTATTTAGAGAATAACTTTAAAAATAGAATGACAGAAAAATAAATATGAATGACGAGTTTCAAGAATTAAAAAAATATATATACATACTCACATATACTCAATGTTACAAATTGAACCTCTGATAAAGATATTTCTTAATGATGAACACAATCAGTTCATAAATTTTAAAAAAAGATTAAAAAATACTTAAATATTTGAAATTAAAGAATGTCATATGATAAGTCATTAAGCATCGCTCACGCTCAACACTACAAAAACATCTGATGGAACAAAAAAAAAAAAATGAATATACAATTTATCACGATACTTTCGAAGAATATAAAAAAGACTTTTTTCTTTCTTTAGCTCCCAATAAAAAAAAGAGAAGACGATATTATATATTTATATTTACAGAGAAAACGATTTGCAATAAAAGAAAAGAAAACGATATTATATATTCAGATTTACAACGAAAACGATTTGCAAAACAACGATTTCACTCAGCTATTAAATTTGCTGTAACAAAACATAAATAAAAGGACTTTTTAAAAATATTTATTAAAGTCATAAGAAGAGGTGGAAGGCAATAAAACTGTCATTGAAAAGATAATTTTTTAAATTTGCGTTCAAATTTCTTGCAAAATTATTTCTGCTGACTATCTATTTGAAAACGCCAAATTATTGTTTAATTTTAAATTAATTAAAGTTTTGATTGAAATTTCGAAAAAAATTGCTCAGAATGGCACATATCGCCTTCAAATTACATTTGTTTCAAATTTAATAATAATGGATCAAATTATTTGCTATGTAGAATTCAAACAAACAAACATAATCATTCCCTTCTATTATCAATATTTATAATACTAATCGAACGATAAAATTAAATTTTAGTGTTATTCTTGTGTATTTTCAGTTAAATTTTCAAACCTTATTACAAATTAGCATCTTTTATTTTAAGATTTTGGTCCTGTAGTTCTCTTTGAAATGTAATTAATTTTTTTAAATTTTAATTATATATATCTAGCAAATGTAAAAATCTTGTAGAATAATTTGAAAACGTATTATCATAGTTTTATCGATGTGTTTTCACAAAGTCATCCTAGAGATTTTTGGCAAATGACCTTAAAGTGATTGTTGAACAATAACAAAGTTGTAACGTACACGCATATATCAGATTTATCAAAATGCGTTTCTGAAATACAATCCAGTTTTTAAAAATCGACGATTGTATCAAATGAAGTATATGGTTATTTTATCAAAAGCATTTATTAAAAAGAAAGTTTCTCATTCGTTGATTGATAATCAAATGAACCTGTCAAGATTGTTTCCACTTTGAAACGACCAATAATCAGTCTTTAAAAACGCCAGATACTTGATTCTGTTATCCTTTCACATTGCTTGCGTGAGAAAAGGAATGATGTTTTTACATCTAGGATATTTATTTACTACAGGTACATTGATAGTGTATCTTTAAAAAAAACGATTGTTAAACGATTTTTTTTAAAGCTTAAAGATTTTTTTCTTTAAAAATTGGAACAATAAGCAATATTTTTATTTATCCATTCTGAATATTTCAAAAGAATTAGAATGAGAAAAAACAGCACTGAAGAATTTAACTATTTATTTGTAGTATTATTTTATTAGCTAATGTGAAAAATATTTTGCACCATACTTTAATTTCAAACTTAATATAATATTCTAAACAAATCTTGAAATTGTAATAAAAAATAAATAAATTATACATCTAAGGAGTAAAAAATAGAACAAAAAATAATTAATTAATACGACTTTTCTTCAAAAATTTTTTTATTGAAGTACTATAAAACAGATAAACTAAAGAGCAAATTTTTAGATTTCAGTTTATAAATCACTAGCCGCCTATGGCGACCAGCCGGTTCGCCAAACTTAATGTTCGTTTAAATTTTAATAATTAAACATTTTACGCAATTCCTACTTTAATAGATTCTTCATCAAAATATTTTAAAACTTCAAATTTTGATAGTCATATAATTCACTCATAATATTATAAAGGCCTTCAGTCATAACGTAATATGTATAATTTTCTGTTAGCTCTCATAGAATTTATGCTTTAAATTAAAGTGGAAAGAATTAATCTGCAATTAATATAAAATATTTTTTACTGAAACAAAGCATATTTTTGTAATATGATTACTGATCATTGAGCGTTTAAACTTTATGGGCACTAAAGAATATCTTCCTTTATTTATGTTATATCTCAAGAATTTGTCAACAATATTTTCTACAGATTCATCATGAACAGATCGATTAATTAACAATGTTTAATTTTAAATGCATCAAACACTAAGAAAATAAAATGAATCGTTTAAAATAATCGGACTAAAACAGGTTTAAAAAACTACTTAAAAAACGATATACTTAAAACTATAAGCATACACAAAAAATATATAACTAACATAAATACAATTTAGTTACAAAAGCATGCAACTAACCTAAAAATAATTTAAATCAAGAATCATCCATTGATAATATTGTCAACAATCAGAACACAATGCGCATGCGTGAATTTTCAATACCAGTTACGGTAACGCAAATACGTGAATTTTTCTACGCCAGTTGGGATAACCTATGCCGATTAGAAATTTTTAATTTCCTTTATTCTGTGTTATTTTAATTCAAAAGTACTTCAGAATGAATCTGAAAGATCGATTAATTAACAATGTTTAATTTTAAATGCATCAAACATTAAAAAAATTAACAGAATCGTTTGAAATAATCGGTCGAAAAATGTTAACCCTAGCCTCATTAATGTTGGGGAGGGGGGGAATTGAAGCCTTACTCATATGGCGGTGGGGAAAATGGAAGATTTTTTTGGCGGGAAAGTTAGTTTTTAATTAATAATTAAAAATCTAATTAAAAATTCAAAAAAGGGGACACCAGGTGCACATTCCCGACCTCTAAGGTATACATGTACCATAATTGGTAGCTGTAGGTCAAATGACCTGGCCTGTAGAGCGCCGGCACACACACACACACATTGAGCTTTATTTATAAGTATAAATTATTATAATTTTTTTTTTGAATTTTAAAATCAATTTTTTTACAACACTGCTAAATGTCGGCACGAGTATAGTTTCAATTTTTATTTAAATTTGTCTATCCATTGATAAATTCTAAAAATATAAAAACAGTCTTCTGACATGCAGTGTACACCATTTCAAATTCCTACACATCAAGAAGTGAGTTGACAATCAATTGTGAAATATCATTTCAACATTTATGAGGCAAATCGAGTTAAATAAAAATGGATAAACAAATTTCCTATGTCTGATTAATGAGGCATCTCATAAATTCATTTATTTCTTGCTCTCGATTAATAGCAATATTTTTAAGTACCATTAATGATGTAAAACATAAAAATAAACTACTCTTCTGGGAAAAGAATGCAAAATCGTTGTGAGAAATTAGAATATTGAAAAATGATTTCATTATCGTTTTCTTTTTACCGTGCATGTAATAAATAATATAAAATTAAGAAATGGAGGATTATTAATTAAGAAAGAAATTATTAAGATATGGAACTGAAATACATCTAAGAAAATAAAATAAAAAATCATAAACAGTTAAATAGCTGTTTTGAAAAAAATCACGAATACAAAAAAAGAAAGTGGTAAAGAAACAAAAATAGCATATAAAACTATTATTATTTTTCCCCCCTAATTCGTTAACCTTGATCACATTAGAGAGACTATTTGTTTATGTATAATAAAAGTTGGAATGGAGAATTATTTTTTTCATTGACTTTTATTTAATTTATTTCATGCCTGTTAACAAGAAATTTGTACTTGATTTTTCTCTCATTCCCTGGTGTACTAGAATTTTGAATAATTGCGTATTCGCGGTGGCAATATGCTATTTTAATATTTTCAGAAAAATGACTGTTAATTGAAAGGTGAAATTAAATTTTTGTTCCATTTAGTGGAGCCATCTGGTAGCGAATATAATAAGTCATTTATAATAATGAACTGCAAAAATAATAATAAAAAGAAATAGAAACGGAAATCTTTTTAAAAGTATATTCATAAAATTCTATTTTTAAAAACAGTCGTCAAATTTATAAAAAAAATGGATTATTCTTTAAAAATAATAAGCGAGAAGATCCAGAACAAGTGTTTATTCTATTTGGAACACTGCAGATTATATCTAGAATCGAAGACAAGCAATTAAAATTGAGGATTATCCAATCTAATCCAGAATATTTGGTAAATTTTGTGTCCTCGTATCTTAGTCAGCAAAAATAAATTATTTAAGACATGGAGTCATATTAATATTATTATATATCCATTCTCAGTCATTATATATCTTAAAATATAAAGCAATATATTCAGTATTAATTCGGATGATTAACAATCAGGATACGGTTAAATGGTAAGCCAAATGTTGATAAACGCACAAAACAACTGCGAATAATTCCAAAAAAAAAACCCTTCGTTGTATATTTAATACAAAATAGTTATTTCATAACCGCCAAAAGATTAAATTAAATGAATGCATTCTTTATGCTGGGAGGATCCTTATTACCATAACCAAAAGCAGGCGTATAAAAAGGGTATAAACAAAAAGCGCCTTTGATCGCTTCTACGCAACGAACTCTTCAGCATTATCGTCTGCAAACTGTTTTATCTAGAACAATTTTTTATGGCGCAGCATTAAGTTTGTTTACGCTTCAAAGTGTTCGGGTTATCTGGCAACGTGACGGATGGGTCGGAATTGAGGTGCCTGACACCGCCGGAAACTGAAGGGAGGGACATTTCCGGCTCTGATAAATGAGGATGGCGCTTTTGGAGTTAGGGAAAGGTGGTGAACGTAGGCTTCATGAGCTCTATATGTATTTGTGGAAAGAAATATTGGTCATCTAGAGAGAATTCAGGGAAGGGCATTCGTTTTGTGTCATTTTTATTGACAATGTGAAGTATCAATAAAAAGTTATAGATATAGTGAACGAGTATTAGTTAGATATTACGTTTTTCTTTTTGTCATATATCCCAGAAGCGTTAGGCGATTTTTCATTATGTTGTTGTACCTTGTTATATTAAGTTTGGAATCAGGCTTAGTTTCATGTTCATGGTCATCTATCGATTCTTAATAAAAGAATTAATGTGTAAATTTAACTCCTTAATTAAATATCCAATTACCAAATCTTACATGCTCACAAGTTTCTGGACGGATAATTTTAGGCCTATTTCATTAAAGTGTTTAACGTATAATCATTAATAGACTTGTGAAAGTTATATAAATTTCAAATAACAACGTATATTTCTCTTTATGAAAATATAATTATATTATATATTCAATATATATAAACTATTTCAATGAAGGGAGCATTTTTACTTCAGCTTCTAAGTCACATGCACAGAATTCTGGATTTTTTCCACGCCTTTCAAAACATAATTACTTAATTGTATAACAATGATATGCCGTATTTTTCCAAGCTTTAAAGAAGTACGAATCAAAACTTTTCAGAACGATTTTTTGATTTAAAATGAATAGACACTAACCGCGTTTGTCTATATTTTCTATTATTCGTCAAATATATGCACTTCATTTTCTTTAAAGAATATAATTGTTTGAACTCATTTAAAGCCATTATATAAAGAAATGTAAATAAAGTTAAAGTAAACTTTTTTTAGATCATTTTTAGCAAGATTTTTTTAGTAACTGAATCTCATTACTTTATATGCAAGGTGCCCCAAAAAAGTGGAACAAGCGTTCATTTTCTAAAATGTTGTACCCAGATGTAAACTTTTCTTTAAAGATACTTTTTTTTAAAGATACAATGGACAGTTGTATAAATATATGCTTTAGTCTTTTGTTTGGAGATTAATAATAAAAAGTTTAAAAAATTAAGTTTTTGTACTGCTTAATG
>JAPMOR010096965.1:60208-77011 GCA_026543865.1 Argiope aurantia | reverse complement strand
TATTGGAATGTTAATTTCCCTTTTATTCCAATCACTTTGGTGGTTTGATAATTTCATGTAACAAGCTTCTCATTTCTTATATGTAATGTATTTCTATGAGCGCATTTTAAAAATAAGGATATTTTTGGCTTCAATTAAAGCTTATTTAGGACACTTTACAATCTTTCCTACGTCGTTTCGGGCAGCAATGACCTGATGCTAAGGTCTCAACTTCGGAACTGGAGGCCCCTCAGGGGCTCACCTACTATAGGTGAGTACGGGTGTCCCAATCCCGAGGTTCCCAGGGATCTTTACTCCCTTCATGTTCAAACTCCCCTATGCCTTCTGCTTTCTGCTGTTTTTTCCTTCCCTCGACGGCAAGCGAGGGAGCTCTCCATGAGAAGCTATCGTCGCTCTGTTTGCTTCTTGCTTCTCATGGACAGCCAAAACCCCACGTGTTGGCCGTGCGTGGCGACCCATTAGAAAGACGGGTGGTGCACTGTGGTCCCCGGTGTATCAATCGGCTGGTACCTAGTCACCTGAGTGGCTAGTCTGCTAGGGATCAAGCAAAGGGGTTACTCCTTGGGCTTGGCGTTAAGGGTGGTCACTGTCCCCGGGGGTAACTCCGAGCGTATAGGTTCCGGCTAGCACTATGGTAAGTACCGAGGCTATACGTCTAGAGCCGGTGGCTGCCATCCCTTGTTGGGCTCCGTGGTGGGCGGTGCCGTCGGGCCTGAAAATTCAAAAATGTCATATGGGCTCCTCCAAAAAATCTCCCTTCAGTGGGCATAAGAAGCATGTTTTCTTTACTTCTAATCAATTTGATACTTTTTTCGTTATTAAAAGAATCTCTGACAAGCAGGATACTTTTAATTCAGTTTCACCTTTTTTAGTGCAAAAGGCCATTGCAGCAGTTGTCGGCGAGGTTTCCTCAATACGTAAAATGCGTTCAGGTGATTTGCTGGTAGAAGTGTGCTCCAAAAAGCAAGCCCAGCAAATCATAAAATTAAAAGCTTTAGCAAATATTCCAGTCACTGTTAATTCTCACACATCACTTAATTATTCAAAGGGTGTAATCACTTGTGGAGAACTTTTTAATGTTTCTCTGGAGGAAATAACTATGGAACTAAAGCCACAAGGAGTGACACATGTACGCCAGATTAATATTCGGCGAGATGGACAACTCCTTCCCACTAAACATTACATCCTTACTTTTCACAGTCCCAAATTGCCCGAATTTCTATATGCAGGCTACATAAAAATACCAGTACGACAATACATACCAAACCCTCTGCGTTGCTTCCAATGTCAACGTTTTGGCCACTCTAAGGCAAACTGCCGCGGGACCCTCACTTGCGCCCGTTGTGCAGAAAAGGGCCATGACAGCCAGCAGTGTTGCGCACCAGAAAAGTGCGTAAACTGTGGGGACAATCATACTTCATATTCTAGAAATTGTGAACGCTGGCAGTTAGAAAAGCAAATAACATCAATTAAAATTAAAGAAAATATACCCTACCCTGAAGCTAGAGAAAAAGTTCTAGCTCAAACTCCCACACCCGGTTTAACATATGCATCTGTTTTGAAAAAACCCTTTTGTGCAAACTGTTCTTGCAGCAATTGTGTTAAATACGTTACCCAAAACAAAACTACAGATAAATCTTCTGACTCTGATACCGATCCTACTGTAAAAACTACCATCCCCGAAAATATCAAACAAGTTAGATCTAAATCAAATACAAAATCCAAAAATTCTTTAAAGCTAAAGCTTGCGAAACGTGGCCTTACCTCGACACAGTTGCATTCAAAAATGAAACTATCAAAAACACATAATTCCGTCGCACTGGGACTGGCGACGAAGGGTATCGTCCAAAAGGATTTAACTTCCGTTTTTGGTGATACACTCAAATGTCCCGATACCATCGCCCTCCATCCTTCTGAAGGGGATGAAGAAGAATTAGAAATGAGTTGCGATACTCCGTCAACTCAAACGACTGGTCATAAACTCTCTGCTATTACAAGAATCTCTTAATGGGTACCTTCCTCTCTTGGAATTGTCGCGGCCTTCGGTCCAAACTTCAGGATATCAAGGCAATTTGTAACAAATTTCATCCCATCTGTTTTGGTGTTCAAGAGACCCTCTTGACGCCTACCATTCCCATCAAATTACGCGGATATAACTGTATTCGGAAAGATGCAGGCACTGGATCTCATGGTTCTGGAGGTGTCTGCATTTTCACATCAAACCTTTTTCCTAGCACAACTCTCAATTTGCATACCTCTCTTCAGGCTGTGGCTGTACAAGTTCATGTACGATGTTTGGTCACAGTCTGCTGCATTTATCTTCCGCCTCATGATAACATACGTCAACAGGATCTTGACACCTTAGTGGGCCAGCTTCCTAAACCATTTATTATATTTGGAGATTTCAATGGACATAGTATTCTATGGGGTTCGGATAGTACAAACCGTCGAGGGCAGCAGATAGAGCAGTTTATCGCTGATAACTGTCTCTGTCTGCTCAATAATGATGAGCGAACGTACTTCCATGCGCCCACACGTCGTTTCCATTGTCTTGACCTAGCTATATGCACTCCTGAGCTGCTACCGTTGTTGAATTTCACTGTTGGGGATGATCTACAAAATAGCGATCACTTTCCCCTAATAATCTCCCACGCTGATAGCGGCGGTGTGACTATTTGTCCTCCGCGTTTTCTATTCCAGCGGGCAGACTGGACTACATTTTCCCAACTTGCAGTTATCAATGAGGCCATGGTCAGTAATGCAGACATTTCGAAATCCCTACAAAATGTCATTGATACGATAATTAACGCCGCTAACGCCACCATTCCAAAAACTTCCCCACGTCTAAGAAAATTTCGTAGACCGTGGTGGAATGAAGCCTGTCGCGACAGTCATAAAAAACAGAAAAAACTCTGGAATCGGTTTAGAAGGTACCCGACGACTGAGAACTTCATTGCTTTTAAAAGAGCCAAAGCGCTTGCTCGCAGTATTCGACGTCGTAGTCAGAGAGAAGCATGGACTAAATTTGTTTCATCCATTACATCCTCAATCTCCAGTAAACATTTATGGAAAAAGGTAAAAGCTGCTAATGGGATCTATAAAGAAACTTCTATTCCTGTTTTAAAAACCGGTAATACGATGTATTCGAGCCCATTAGACGTTGCTAACATACTTGGTCAAGCGTTTGCACAAGTTTCCTCAACCGATTCTTACAGCCCTGATTTTTTGGCAATTAAGAATCGCGCGGAACGGTTGCCTTTGCGCTTCAATGCCCGAAGTGCCATTCCATATAACTGTGAATTCAGGATGTATGAACTAAACATGGCTTTGTCTCAGGTCCATGATACCAGCCCTGGACCAGATGGAATCACATACAACATGCTTCGCCATTTGAATACCATTTCCCTTTCGAATCTGTTACTGCTTTTTCACAGAATATGGACTGAGCAGAGATATCCTTCACAATGGCGAGAGGCTATTGTGATTCCTGTCTTAAAACCTGGCAAAGAACCATCTGTCCCTCTGAACTACAGGCCGATTGCTCTTACAAATTGCCTTTGTAAGATCTTCGAGCGTATGGTCAACATGCGTCTTATTTTCGAACTAGAGAAACAAGGATGCATCTCCCCGTTGCAGAGTGGTTTCCGTAGAGGTCGGTCTACTTTTGACAACCTCATATTATTGGAAACCCAAATTCGCAACGCATTTGTTAGGAGGAACCACCATGTTTCAATATTTTTCGACATAGAGAAAGCGTATGACCATGCCTGGCGCTATGGCATACTTTCCACACTTTTTAATTTCGGTTTTAGAGGTAACTTGCCTATATTCTTACAAAACGTTTTAACACAACGTTCTTTTCGAGTTCGAGTCGGTAACTCTTATTCTAATGATTTTATTCAAGCTGAGGGAGTTCCACAAGGAAGTGTCCTTAGTGTCACACTTTTTATTATTTATCTTAGCCAAATTTTAAATCATTTGCCATCATCTGTCCATGGAACCCTTTATGTTGACGATCTGCAGATCTCATGCCAAGGTAGTAACATGGCACTAATAGAGCGACAATTGCAAAACGGAGTCAATAGAGTGACAGCTTGGTGCAATAACAATGGCCACATCATCTCCCCAGTGAAAAGCAGTTGCGTTCACTTCTGTCGGAAAAGAAACATTCACCAGGATCCTTGTATTAGAATTAAAAATATTCCAATTCCTGTGGTGAATGAAGTACGGTTTTTGGGAGTAACTTTCGATCGGAAACTCACCTTCCTTCCGCATATATTATATTTGCGGAAGAAGTGTGAGAAATCATTAAATATTTTAAAGGTTCTCTCAAAAACATCATGGGGTGCCGATCGAATCTCCCTTCTCCGTATTTATCAGGCAATCATTCTCTCCCGGATAGATTATGGATGCATGATATATGGTTCCGCCCGCTCATCTGTTTTGCGACGACTGGATACCGTCCATCATTCTGCATTGCGTATTTGCTCTGGTGCGTTCCGTACATCTCCAGTTGAAAGCCTCCATGTTATATGTCACCAACTGCCCCTTTCTTTAAGGCGACAGAAATTGTCTACCACATTTTATTTTCGAACGAAATCTGTTCCGAAACATCCTTTGAGCCAAATGTCATTGCCAGTAAGTCTTCGTCGACTTTATGATGCCCGTCCTTCTCACATCCTTCCATTTTGTGAAAGAGCCAAATTGCTCCTGCATGACTCGGACCTTAACACGATTCGTGTTAAAGCTATTGACATCTATAGTATCCCACCCTGGGATATCCCACAATTTTCGTACTTGAATCCTTTCATTGGATTCGATAAATCCTCAACTGCGCCTGTTATTTTCCAACAGATATTTTCCTACCATCGCTATCGATATTCTTCTTTTGATCCAATTTTCACGGACGGCTCGAAATCGGATGGTCATGCCGGATGTGGCATAATATTTCCATCTGATACACTGAGCCACCGTCTTCATAATTGCTGCTCCGTTTTTACTGCTGAGTTAGTGGCAATTTTTTGTGCTCTATAGAAAATTTCACCCTCGACTCAGCGTAAATTTATTATCTATTCTGATAGCATGAGTGCTTTGGAGACACTTTCACATTACGACAATCGGATACATCCGATTGCTATTAAAATTTTGTTTACTCTGCGACTGCTGCTGAATGATGGATTTAAAATCATTTTCTGTTGGGTTCCGAGTCATGTCGGCATCTTGGGAAATGAGAGGGCAGACTTGGCTGCAAAATCTGCAACAACCTTTTTAAGCATAGGAATTCCCTTTTGTGACATTAAAAGGTTCATCTCTCACCACATATGTTCTAACTGGCAAATTTCATGGGATCTGCAGATCCAAAATAAATTGCATTTCATTAAAACGGACATTGCTTTATGGCCTGTTCATCCTATACGGCAGATGGATGTTCAATTGACTCGTCTCCGTATAGGGCATACGCGCTTCACCCATAAACATCTCTTATTTGGATAAAATGCGCCCATGTGCAACAGTTGCAAAGTTCCTTTTACTGTTCAACATGTGTTAATTGAATGTCCTGTTTTTAATTCTTATCGTGCTCGTTTCTTTAACTCAGAATCTTTAACATTACAAGACCTGGTGGGTGAAAAATACCACCCAAATATTTTTAATTTTTTAAAAGCTATTAATTTTTTCACTTGTTTTTAGCATATTTGTTCTCCTTTAGTGATTTTAAAAGATTCAATGAATTACTTCTTTGTTTTGTATTCTCATGAATCATAGTTTCGATTCTATTCGTGTCTGTTTCATCTTTATTCTGTTTATTTGTGTCGGTTTCATGTGTTTTTATCTTTATACCGCTGATCTTGGTTTATAAAAAATTCATTTATTAAAAACTTTTAATAATTTTACCATTAGATTGGCGCAGCATGGCCAAGCATGGCTCTTGCGCCAGAAAACACAACTCAACTCAACTCAACTCGGAACTGGAGGATTTCAGTTTCGAGACCCGATTCCACGGAGAACCGCAGTGTACACGATTCTGGTGTACGTTAAGTCCGTTGGGGCCAAACGTCCTACCGCTGGTGTGGTGTGGAAATTTGGAGAGGAGGGTACCTGCTCAGGTATCGACCTAGTCATCTGACCGCGGCTCGAAACTACGAGGCTCCTGACCACCCAAAAGCAATACGGGCTGGTTATTTGCATTGTAGTGTGCGTCCATACATTCCGAATCCTCTGCGCTGTTTTAAATGCCAGAGGTTCTGTCATTCCCAACCAAGTTGTCGAGGTACAATTAGATGTGCCAAATGTGCAGAAATTGGACATGATCCTAAAACTTGCACTTCAGAAACCCTAAAATGTTGTAACTGCTTGGCTGCACATCCTGCCTTTTCTCGAACTTGCCCAAAATGGTTGATTGAAAAACAAATACAGGCGACAAAAGTAAAACAAAGTGTATCTTATGCAGAAGCTCGCAGATTAGTAGTCGGACAGACACCAAAGCCAGGCCTATCGTATTCTTCTGTTCTCACTCAAAAAACAGAAATTGGTATAGAGTACGATCTTAATGATGTCAGTCCAGTGAATATATTGACTCCCTCTCAAATGTAACAAATAAAGCCACCTCTTCCAAGACTTTAAATTCACCGCAGCAACCCCTTTCTAAGGAGCAACAATACATTACAGTTGCCAAAGGACAAAAAATGCAAAAGGGAAAAGTCGAAAAAAAAATTGGAATCTCCATCTCTACAGCATCCTCCACGTCCTCCTGATTCCTCTATAATGGAAGTCTTTAATGATATATTAAAATTATCAACATACTTTTCTGATTTGTCGGATGTTGAAATGGATCATTCTTTAACCTTTTCAGATGCAGGTGCTAGGGTCAGTAGAAATCCTGATCTCAAATCTTAAAATTCAAGTGTCTAGGTATTTCCTGGAATTGCCGCGGTTTTCGCTCTAAAATTACTGATATTAAAACATTAATTAACGCTTATCAGCCTGCTATTATAGCCCTTCAAGAAACTCTTTTAAAATGAGCGCATCCAGCAAAACTACGCGGGTACTCATGCATTAGGAAAGATGTAGATACAGATATAGTCTCAACTGGTGGTGTCTGCATACTGACTTCAAATTTGTATCCCAGTACCGTTCTTCCATTACATACATCATTACAGGCTGTTGCAATACAAATTCCTTTTAAAACCCTTATAACAATTTGTAATATTTACCTCCCACCAAATGATACTGTTAATCAGGCAGAACTAAATTTGTTGATTGATCAGTTGCCCACACCTTTCATCTTGGTTGGAGACTTTAATGGTCATAGTACATTATGGGGTAGTGATAATACTAATTCTCGTGGAAGACAGATCGAGAAACTTATCTCCGATCACTGTCTGTGTCTGCTTAATAGGAATGAAAAAACTTATTTTCATATGCCAACACGAACATTCCATTCATTGGATTTGGCTATTTGTTCCCCTTCACTTACGGCCTCGCTGAATCTTGCTATTGAAAGTGACCTTCATTACAGCGATCACTTCGCACTTCTAGTCTCCCATGCCGACAGTGTTTGTGCAAATTCCTTTCCACGTAAATACCTTTTCCGGCGGGCAAATTGGAAATCCTTCAAACAATTTGGTAAGATCACTGAAGAAATGGTCAAATCTTCAGACATAAATGACTCAGTTCGATACGTCACTGATACAATAATTGCTGCTGATGATGCATCAATACCTAAAAGCTCTCCTCATCCGCACAGACTGCGAAAACTATGGTGGAACGAAGCATGCCATGATGCTCTGAAGAGACAGCAAAAGATGTGGGATATCTTCCGTCTATATCCAACCACAAACAATTTTATTGCTTTTAAAAGCGCCAAAGCACATGCTCGTAGAGTCCGTCATCGAAGTGAACGCGAGTCGTACATACGATTCACTTCTTCAATAACTTCCTCAACATCAAATTCTCAATTGTGGCGAAAAATTAGAGCAGCAAACGGTATATACAAAGATTTTACATTTTCCATCCTGAAGCGTGGTAATACCAATTACTCTTCCCCAGAAGATATCGCTAATGTCATTGGAGAAACCCTAGCTGAAATTTCCAATTCCCATTCTTAATCTATGACTTTCCAGGAAATTTAGAAACTCTTTGAACCACATCCTGTCTCATTTGACAGCAACAAATATGCTCCGTATAATTGTGAATTTAAATTGTTTGAATTAAAGAAGTCTCTATTCCAGTGTCATAATTCATCTCCAGGACCAGATGGAGTAACATACTGCATGCTTCAAAATCTACGCGAAAATTCCCTCTTAAATGTTCTTCGATTGTTTACCCGAATCTGGAATGAGCATGTTTATCCAAAACAATGGCAAAATGCTATTGTTATTCCAATATTAAAACCTGGGAAAGATAGCGCTGACCCGCTAAGTTACCGACCTATACAACTTACAAGCTGTCTTTCAAAAACACTTGAGAGATTGATCAACTCCAGATTAATTTATGAACTGGAAAGGAATAATTTTATACCAATGTATCAGAGCGGATTCCGTAGAGGACGCTCTACACTAGACAATTTTGTTTATTTAGAAACTCAGATCCGTAATGCATTTGTAAAAAAATATCATTTAGTTTCTGTTTTCTTTGACGTTGATAAAGCGTTTGACCGCACTTGGCGTTACGGTATCCTACGTACTTTATCAGATTATGGATTTTATGGAAATTTACCGATTTTTATAAGAAACTTTTTTATCTCGTCGTTATTTTAACATTCGTGTTGGTGGTATACTTTCAAACTCTTTCATTCAATCTGAGGTCGTCCCTCAGGGAAGCGTTTTGAGTGTAACACTTTTCATCCTTCACATTTCAAAAGTACTTTTAAGCTTGCCACAATCAAATCAAAGCAGTCTCTACGTAGATGACTTGCAAATATCTTGTCATGGAGCGAATATGAATGAAATCGAGAGAAGACTTCAAACTGCTATCAATAGTGTCCTTTCAAGGTGCGAACGAAACGGCCACACCATCTCCTCAAGAAAAAGCAGTATTGTATATTTTTGCTGAAAAAGGAATTTGCATCCTGAACCAGAACTTCATATTCACAATCAACCTATTCCAGTTGTTCAAGAAGTTCGTTTCCTAGGTGTTATCTTAGACAGTAAACTGACTTTTTTATCGCACATTCTATATTTACGTAAAAAGTGCGAAAGGTTATTGAATATTTTGAAGGTTTTGTCAAACACTACTTGGCGAGCGGATGGTATTTCTCTCATTAGGATATATCAGGCTGTAATACTTTCTCGCATTGATTATGGCTGTATTGTTTATGGATCTGCACGCAAATCTCTCTTGCGGAAACTTGATCCTGTTCACCATTCAGCTTTAAGGATATGCTCTGGAGCCTTCCGAACTTCCCCCATCGAGAGTCTTTATACTGAATGTCATCAAATGCCACTATATTTGAGGCGACAGAAATTGTCACTCATTTATTATTTTAAAGTAATGTCGAACTCTAATCATCCTTTGAAACATCTGCATTCCAGTTATCCAACCATCAGATTTTATAATGCTCCACCATCATGTATCCGTCCTTTTTTAGACCGCACGAAACTTTTGATTAAAGATATGAACCTGGAGGAATTGCAAGTCCTGTCGACAGGTGTTTTTCATCAAGCCTCTTGGGAAATGCTATCAGTAGAACATATAAATCCCTTCATAAATTTTAATAAATGTGAAACTTCTTCAGTCATTTTTCAAAGTTTTTTCCAATCTCATCGAAGTCAGTATTCTGATTATATTGCCGTCTTTACAAATGGTTCTGAAACTGAAGGTCATACAGGTTTTGGTGTTGTATTTGAAAATATCACATATAGCCATAGTCTTCCTTCTTTATTTTCTGTCTATAGTGCAGACGCAATGGCAATATTTTATGATTTGCAACGAATTTCTAGAAGTCAGTTTCGGAAATTCTGTATTTATAGTGATAGCAGGTGTGTTGTAACACAACTGGGACACATTTCTTTCCACTGCCATCCAATTGTTTTGGATATTTTATACAGCTACCATTCACTCGTAAAGAAGGGGTTTGATATTTTTTTTTTTGCTGGATCCCAGGTCAAGTTGGAATTGATGGCAACGAGAAGGCAGATAGCATAGCTCGGTTGGCCTCAACTCCTTTAAATTATGAAACACCATATGATGACATCCACCGATGTGTGCAACGAAATATCTATATTCAGTGGCAGGATTCCTGAAGCTGCCAAATCGACAACAAACTTTACAGCATCAAACCTATTATTAAGACATGGAAGACTATGCCTTCTCGTCAGGCTGATGTGAGACTGACTCGCCTTCGAATTGGTCATACACATTACACTCACAAGCATTTGTTATTTAGAGACCCGGCACCGATATGTTCCTCATGCAAAATACCAGACTCGATAGATCATATTTTAACAAAATGTTCAGGTTTCAACCCCTTTCGTTTATATTTTTTTGGCACTACTGATGTAGATCTGAAAGACCTGTAGGGAGAAAGGCCCCACCAACAGTTGTTTGCTTTCCTTAGAGGTATCGGATTTTTATCAAAAATTTAAACATTTTCTTCATATTTTAGCCTTTTTTGTATATGAGATGTTTATATGAACTTTATATTTCTTTTGAAATTTTAATATTTTGCTATTTTATTCCTTATTCTTCGCTATTTAACATTTGTTTCATGTTTATCTTGTATCGCAGCGCGTATGTTTTAGAATTTTACATACATGGTTTTACGTTTTAATCATTGTTTGGCGCAGCTTAGCCAGATTTGGCTCTTGTGCCACTAAAATTCAAATTCAATTCAATTCAATTCAATTCAATTTCATCATTTCTACTCTCAAAAGTAAAATATGTAGGGGAATAAATATTTGAGGGCGAACATCTTGTCGTATCAAAGAAAATGTTATCTTTCTTTGTTGTTTGATAAAAAAGATCTGGATGCAAATATTTCACGTTTTAGAATTATTTATCATTACTTAGAATAATTCTAAAATATTCGCCATATCCATTCACTTTTTTGTTTATTTCCTAGCCGAAATTCTGAGAATCTTTATAATAAGATAAAGTAATGAAGAAAAATAGCTGAAAAATTGTTTTGGAAACTGAAAATTCAATTAAAAAGCACAATTTACCGTATGGTATTTTTTTGCTAAAATATCTTTATAAAGGAACGCTTTTATTTCAATTTAGGAGTATGAAAATGCATTCTTATTTTTAAAACAATTCTCCAGATTGCTAAAAAGTTGAAGTCAAATGTCTAGAGCATTATCGCTCCTGTTCATCGAGTTTTTCATTCATCCATATTTCGGAGTAGATGATCAAAGATATTCGTATGTCAACGCATCAGAAAAATGACAAGTATCTGTAACTTTAACTGTATGCTAAATTGCATACTCTTTGCATGTCATGTCCACAAAGAGATAGAATTCCAAAACTGATGTTCCTTTGAAACCAGGGAGGTCTGAAACATGGAACTTCTTTCTTATTCAAAATAGAATTTTACAATATTTTTTCTTTGTATATTTCGAATAAGAGAAAGTGGAAGAACATCCAAGCTACTTCCTTATCTTATTTGGCATGACATTTGATGTTTAGAAAAGATAAAATGCTACCATACAAAATGTGACAATTGACACAACTGATAGTGACAACAAAAAGTGCTTTCTAGCACTTTGGAGGGAAATGGTATCTAGAGTTGGACATTAAAATTCGGATTAAAATTCACACATTAAAATTGATTCTGAATTTCTAATTAACGAAAATCATCAGATTATTTCAAATGGTGAGTATTTCCTTCTTATTATGTAGAATATCGATTTAAGGGTGATTCAATTAATCACCATTTATTAAAAAAAATCTTCGAAACATTTGGCAACATCATATTTTTAGCAATGGTAAAGGAGGTGAAGTCCAAAAACCAAAGAAATCTCTAAAAATGTTTTAATTCTTAGAGTTATTTAGTAAAAATTGGTAAATGAGAAATTTCGTTAGTATTGGCTAATAAAAACGCGTGGTCCAGGAAGTTTCAGTATGCAGCAGACGATGGCAACGTTATAATTTAATTGATGATGCAATAGTGAAAACGATGAATTGTATTTGAGTTTTAATGGAAGAGGGAATCGAAATTGCTTTCTTTTTAACGAAACTGATTCCCAACTTAAAATTATAATGTCATAAAAAGGGATCTATTTTATTCAGTAAGGATTTGCATGCAAAAGAAAATATTAATATTCGAAGGAAATATTATTCTAAATTATTAGGCATTTAAACTTGCTGAATGTATCCCATGAATAGTAAAAGTTGAAAAGAAGAATTCTTCAAAAGACAAAAGGCATAAGTCTTTGTAACCTTTATTTATTTATTTGAATTTTCAGCATAAGCTATTTATTTAAAATAAATAGTAAATATTTCAAAAATGCACACATATAGGAATAGTATTAACATTTTTTAAACAAAAAAAAAATGCTGAAATCAAAATACAGTTATAAAATCGCAAAACGCTGATTGAAACTCAGTAAGCATACGATTACGTGCCGAAAGGGTGGAGAGGATAAATTGATTCCGTGGATAATTCGAAAACTTCTTGAAAAGCATTTCAAATGAACACGGAAAGCATTTTGAATTTCTAAGTCCTATTAAGATTGTGTAATTTCTGTACTTATAAGTTTTTCAGCTTACTTTATTTTTGTTGAACCATCTTTGGTGAGGATAGGCTGACTTTGTGAATAATCCGAATAATGCTTGAAAATCCATTCAAATAAACTCAGAAAGAAGTGTGAACATTTTTTTTAATTAAGTTCTATTAAGAATGAGTCATTTCCGTTCTTATAAGTTTGTTAGCTTACTTTGTTTGTTGTTGAACCATCTCTTTTATTTTGACTGACATTTTTAAATGGCGTTTTGGGATTAAGGCGCCGAATTGTTAGAATTTACTGTATTCCATACAAGGAATGTGAATCAAATTTAATGTATTAATATATTTTTTACTGTTTATCAAATTTTAATTAGCTACTGATATTAAGATATATTAACAATATCTCATGTATTTGCAATTTTGTTTGGCGTTCAAATATTTGATAAAAAAATAATTTCTATTTTCGAATACGCTAAATATACTTACCATTATTTTAATTCATTAAGACTGGACAACATTTCAAAAATTCCGAAAAAAAATTAACTATAGTAATCCAATTTTTCAAACAGGAAAATATTAGAAGATTAACTTGAAAAATCCTGAACATACACTCACATTAGAAACCCAGCGGAGAGTATGCATTTTCGTCGTCATTTAGCCGGCCGATTGAAACCAAAATTTGCCATAAAATTACAGCTCTAATCGCAAGGTGACAGAGCGAATTTCAATCATCTTTGTCACTGAAGCAATGACTCAATGCTTTTTGTAGTTATCGAGGTCGCATGTACTCGAACATACAGATATTTCCTTCAAATGAATTCCGTTCAAAGTTTGATAGAAATCAACAAATTGGGTCGTAATTCCAAATCTCATTTGTATATCTCAAAGTGTTTTGTGGGATCATTAGACAGACTGACAGACATAAAGCCAAAAATAATTTGAATTGAAAATGTTTGATGATTACTACTTTCTTTATAAGAAATTAAAAGCATTTCCCTAGAAAATAATTATTACTGAACATGTACTTTGTATTTCACAAAGCAAGGACTGAGTTTTTTTTATTATTTTACTTTTTTTTATATTTGCATTTGTGCACTGATATAAATACTTTTTTTCAAATATCAAAAATAATAATAAATTGATCAAAGGGAAACAAAGTTCATTATATTTCTCTTGCAATATAAATAAAAATCTAAAAAGTTCTTAAAGAGCTAAACAAACAAAAAAAAACGTTAACCGATAGAACTGGCGTTGCTCAGGATATAAATATTTTCCTGTCAAAAAATGTTATTGTAAAAACACTTTTATAAAACATATTGTAAAATACAAAATGCTGTTATTGGCAGGGTTTTTTAAAATCAATGATATTAAACGGAACATAATGACCAAATCAAATCATTTTTAAAAATTGTGTAATAATAATTTTTCCCCATAAGTTAGTAATAAAGAATGATGGAAAATGTGATTAAAAATTTCAAAAGACAACTCAGAGGAAAACAAATAAAATGGTTAGAAAATATCAATAATATTTTCATTCAGTAGAAAAGGCAACGATAAAATTGAGAAAGCATAACAAAATTTTTATCTATAACAGAACATTTTATGCATAACAAAACAATTTTTAATTAATAAAAATAATTAATTAGAGATCACCAAAATTACACTAAGATAATAATGATAAGAAATTTTGTAGAATGCTTATATATATATATATATACAGGGCGGTCAAGAAAAACTTCCCTTATATATGAAACCCTAGCGGCCTATCCACTCAACCAATCGAACCAAAATTTCAGATATGGTTGTTTGAAGGTATGCGCTGGAGATTGTGGTGATTCTAAACAATACAGGGTTCACGGTTACGGTTACAGTGAGAGAATTTTGAAATTTTAGAATGGCAACACCCACTTTTTCCTTGCGCAAATAGATCCGCGTATTGAAAAACCACAAATGGCGTTGGAACGATCGGCGTGTGACTAAAATTGCCGCCGTAAAGCATATGCAAAGAAGAGCATTATAAAGGAATAATGACAACACAGAGAGGAAAGAGAAAAAAGAGTTTTTATTGGAATGGATAGTTATAATTACAGGTTTTCAACGTGTTCACCTTAACAGGCGACAACTCATGGCATTCGGGAGATTGTGGACAACAATGCTGAAAGTAACATGAAAGGAGGAATCTGCATAACTTCACGTGTTATGGCATCTTGCAATTCTGACACATCTCGTGGACTAGGCGTGTACACCTTAGATTTCAGATAACCCTAGAACCAGAAATCCATAGGAGTGAGTCGGGGGATCGCGGTGGCCACGAAACTGCAAAGTTACTAGAGATGACTCTATCACCAAAGTGTTGTTACAGCACTGGTCGAACACATTGGGCGACGTGTGGAGGAGCCCCATCTTTCATCCATACAATGTCCCTAATGACATTTCGTTGCTGCAATTCAGGAATAACAGAATTCTGCAACTGCGTCAGAATTGCAAGATGCGATAACACGAGAAGTTATGCTCATTCCTCCTTTCAAATTACTTTCGGCATTGTTGTCCACAATCTCCCGAATGCAATGCGTTGTCGCCTGCGAAGATGAACACTTTGAAAACCTGTAATTATAACTTTCCATTCGAATAAAAACTTTGTTCTCTTTTCTCTCTGTGTTGCCATTATTCCTTTATAATGCTCTTCTCTGCATATGCTTTACGGCGGCAATTTTAGTCATACGCTAATCGTTCCGACGCCATTTGTAGTTTTTCAATACGCTGATAAATTTGCGCAAGGAAAAAGTGGGTGTTGTCATTCGAAAATTTCAAAATTCTCTCACTGTAACCGTAACCGTGAGTTCTGCGTTGTTTAGAATCATCACAATCTCCAGCGCATACCTTCAAACAATCATGTCTGAAAATTTGGTTCGATTGGTTGAACAGATAGGCCGCTAGGGTCTCATATATAGGGGAAGTTTTTTTTGTTTTTTTTTTGTTTTGTTTTTTTTTTACCACCCTGTATATATAAGCATTATGAAATTAAACCCTATTTCTGAAACAATCTAAAATTAAAATTATTTCGGAAACTAAACTAAAAAATTATTTTGAAATCAAACAAAAAAAAAACTAAAATGTAAAAAAAAAAAAGTAGAAAAAGCACCTTAAGTGCTTTAGCCAATATTTTCCTACATTACTATGAGAAAAAAAATAATTAAGTATAATTTAATAAACGGTTGGAGGTATATTGATGACATACTTTTGATAAACTTAGTCGATACCAATATTGTAACTAATTGCTATCCAAAAGATTTAATTCTAACAGAAACAAATGAAAATTAACTTGAAGCCTTTCTGGGTTTAGAAGCCTTTCTGGATTTACCTGTCTGGATTTAAAAATCGAAATTGCTAAATATAAAACAATAGTTGGTATCTACGATAAATGGGATAAATTCAACTTTAAAATAATGAAACTTTGTAATTACCATTCGAATCTAAACTCTAGAATTTTCAAAACTTTAATTTTCTCACAATTTAATAGGATAAAAAGAGTTTATAATAACAAAATTTCCTATATTGAAGCAACAAATAATCTCATTAAAAATTTAACTAATAATGAATTTTCCAGAAACTACAGCAATATTGATATTTTATTAAAAAAAAGATATGATTTGGTATTAATCCTTTACCTAAAATAAAAATAGACTTTCCGTTGCATATTAACTAACACAATAGATGGCGCTGAGACCTTCCAATTATTTTGACCTTGAATGGCGTAAGCAGAAACAGAATGAGGCGCGGGAAATTTTTTGCCTGCTATGTTCTTTCCTTTTTATTTTAATAATTGGTTATGAGAGTTCTTATATAGTTTATTTTTGGTTATTGCATTTTTTGCTTAATTGTAGTCGTATTCTTTCATAATTTATTGTTTTGCTTCATTTTTATAAAAAATGGTGTAACTCTTAGGCCTCACTTTCAAGAGATTTTCGGGTCACGAAGGGATAATACTATTGGATTAAAGTCATGAAAAATCCCTTATTTTGAATCCCTGTCTGAGGGTGACCCTTGAGAATGTCTACAGGCCAAATTCTTACTTTATTTGGTTTAATTTTGATTTTTTTTTCCTTTTAACTTGGTTTTTATTACTAATTAGTCTCTCTCTC
>JAPMOR010096965.1:44365-60108 GCA_026543865.1 Argiope aurantia | reverse complement strand
CTTAATTAAAACTTAAATAATTCCCAAAATTTTATCTTAATTTTGTCCATATTATCTTCATTATAAAATGTTCTATTATTTCCTGGTCCAATTCCTCTTTTTTTATTTAATTGATTGTGCACGCGATGTATAAAACTGCTAGTTTCAGCATTTACTCACGCTCCGAGTGAAGGGATTAAAATTCTTAATGCTTACAATAGTTTTTTAAAGATACCCAAAATTCCTTTTCCTAAATCAACATTTGTCAAAAAGATATCAATCAAAACGTCATAGTAAAACTACTGATGGAGAAAATGTTGGTCTCTTTTGCACTTGTATCGCAATGTAAATGGGCTTCAATTCTATCATAGCTTTTTGTGCATAATATACCCCCCTCGATAAAATAAATCGAAGACTAAAATTTCAAAATTTTCTTTTATTCGATCAAGAAACTAATAAATATTTTTACATATAAATATAACATATTATAGCAGTCAATAAAGTTGCTGTTACGTATTTTTCTCACATTTTGATACTTTTCATGACAATTTTACTAAACAACTACCAGCCCAACCGATCATAATTCCGATTTTCAATTAGTTTCATGAATACCATTCTATTTTGATTGTTTAATGTGCCAGCATTTTTTATAAATAATTAATTCATAGCTGCGAATATCAGAAAAAAATTATAACCAGATTTAATCTGTATAAATAAATTTGAAATTTCCCCATAAGTTAGAATGGATTAGAATCCCCATAAGTTAAAATGGATAAATCCATAGAATGGATTTTTTTTAAAAAATTTGCTACGAAAGTACAAAAAAGCTCCAGTGAAAGTTTCATGACAATGAATTAGTAAATCTTTATTATTTCAAAATGAAGCTCCCATTGTTAATCGCATCGTATTGAAACTTTCGTGACACATACAAAAATCAAAACAATAATATAATGAAAGTGAATCGCATAAACAAATCGTACGATGTAAAAATAAAAACAATTAAATGTTTCTTCAAATTTTTTGTCAATAAATACCGAGAAAAGTCCCTACCAATAAAAATAAAAGCAAAAATAATTCGTGTCATTATGAAATACAAATCTAATGATCAACCCTTATTTGGTACCAAATAGCAGTTTGGTACTAATCCAGAGTTGCTTGGATTTTTAAATTAATAAAAGTCCTTATAAATAATTTCTTGTAAAATATTTTAATATAAAAATAAATTTTGATAAATTAATATAATGCACACAATCCTTTACAACGCAACATTACTTGATTAATGGCATTTGGTCCACTATCACTTGCATTCGCTTAAAACTGAAGAGTATATAAGCTCACTCCCTTTTTCCTGTCTTTTTAGCAGTGTTAAATAACGACGTCCTCGCTCCCTTTTTCTTGCTTTCTTAGCAGTGTTAAATAACAACTTCCAACAAATTTAAAAAAAAAAAAAACATTTTAAAGATATAAATTTTAAAAAATAGTGGTGGAGTAGATTAGATTTCTACTATTAAACATATTTCAAATCTTTCACGTTAAATTTTGATGGAGAATTGAACAGAAAGGTATTTGGTATCAGTGAAAAGGTAAAATTTTAAGATGTTATTACGTTATTTCTAGTGAAATAATTTGCACTGAAATCATTTTAGAAAATTCTATTAGTTTCTAATCAATTAAATATGTAATTTACTTTTTCACCTTGAAAAGTAATCGGTATTCTTTATCTTGTCCTGACGAACAAGTTTAATGTAATCAGCCCTTTCGTTTAAGCGTTCGTGTGGAACATGTATGTATATAGCTACAATAATTTTAATTTCTATTAGAATTGCATAGAAAGTATAAATCCAACGACAATGGCTCAATTGGCATAACTCAGTCATTTAACAGCATAACTCGACGCTCAATCTTCGATTCAATTTTTTCCTTTGTATATCACTGCACAAATGAGATGGTTCGGATCTGAACGATGGTGCTTTATTCAGAGTGGAATTCTTTTATTTAAAATGTTATCTATTGTTTATCTAAGCTCTGCAAGATTCTAGATCTTTCTTAAATAGTTCCATCTGTTGTGGGTAAACTCTCAGTTTCTTGTTGTTGTTGCGAGTTGCTTCTTCCTAATATATCTAATTGTTTAACTTGGTGGTAAGGTCTTGGTTTTGGAACCGAACGGTGTCAGGTTTGAGACCGGATTCCCCCAGAAGAACCTCCGTGTCAGAGGATATGGTGCATGTTAAATCCGTCGTGGCCAAGCGTCGTCCTGCTCGTGAGGTGTGGAAATTTGGGGAAGGGGTATCAGTTCAGGTGTCTCCCTCGCCATCGGACCGTGGCTTAAAATTAGGAGAATCGTTCTAAAATAGCCCTACAGTTACTTTGAAACAGAACGTTCATATAACTAAACAAACAGCGTATTTTTTTTTTAATTTCCCGCCTTTTTTTCCGGGAAAATAAATCCTACTAACTGAATGAATTTTCTTCTAATGCATCACTGGAGAAGTAAGTTATGAGAATTAAACATCTCAGCGAAATATTTCGAATGAAGAAATTTAATTTTCATCAATGCTAAACACATGCGAGAGATTTCGTACGAGTTATGTATCTAGGATACTGTTCTAAAAAATGCATTGCTAAGGACTAAATATTTTTTTTATTAAATAAAAAAAAATACTTTCAAATCCAAGCATAAAATTATCGAAATTTCTCATTATTGTAAAAAATAGTCTAAAAGTTATAAAACGTCTTAAAGTTATAAAAATTCTAAGCACTTGACTAATTTAAATATTGCTGCTATTAATCATTTGATTACCAACGGGACATAGACATTCCACTAACTCTTTAAAATCAGCTTAAATAGTTCTAAGTAAAATTAGTTTTTTTTTTTTTTCGTGGGTGAGGATGGTGCATTTGGCCATCTAGTCCCAGCCACATGGGTTTAAAAGCATTTGAAAAAAAAATCGAATAGATTTCTCTAATGCAGAAGATATTATCATCATTTTCTACACGATTGCAGAGAAAAGACTTTAAGAAATGGGTAGCCAAACGGTTAATCTTACTCAGCTGTTTCTGAGTCCACAAGCAAGTATCATTGAAAATGCTAATCTCAAAATTCGCATTATTTTGCTTCAAATTCAGAAAAAGTTTTGTGAAATTATCTGCAATATTTTCCCTATACACTGTTACAACAATTAAAATGTATGTATTTTCGTTCAGTGTGAATAAATCGCAAAATGTGGATATCTGCAAGAACAATCTTTCTAAGTCTCTCATTTGTTTTATTTAGTTTCATGCAATAGGAAAGAATACGTTTAAACGATAAAAAAAAAAGCTTTTAAATTTTGTTGAAAGGTTACAGTGACTTATGTTATACATTTTAATCATTGTGTAGTCATTTGCTGTGTATTTCCATTTTATTATATTCTAATTAATTTAAATTCATAAATATCTCAGAATTAAACTTTTTAATTGTAAGAAAAAAAACTTTTTTGTGCACAAAGAAAAAAGAATCAAAAGATATAATTTTTTTAAAAAATATTTCATAAATAACATCTAGTAAAACGAAAAAAGGCACAAGTATTGTAGCCAAATTGAGCGTTCAATTCATACTGTTCTAATCATATTTCTTTTATGCATCGTTTCTCTTTCGATTTATTATTCATATATTATTGACCGTTTTTAGGCATAAAAACTTTATTAAAAGGATCCAAATCAACTCCAATCAGTTATACTCAGTTAAAAAATTGAATTTGCTGAGTCGAGAATAAAAAGATCAGATAGATTAAGAACTGTCGTTAACGTTATTTTGGAAATTAAAATAAAAAATTTCCGTTCAGCTACGGAACAGGCTTACAAAAGACATAAAAATCCTAACCGTTTCATGGAAAGCTTCTGTGCTACAGTATTTCCCAACGGTGTTGAAAACACCCAAGGCTGGCTGGTAGTCCTTCCAAGTGTAGATGTTAAAAAAGCTGGATGGATTCCAAAGAACACTTTCTTGTGCATAGTAAGCGTTGTCGACTGCGAAGGGAACTCACGGCAGACCCGGTCTTTCGAAGAGATTCCTTACGATTACAGCAGGGCCAGATATGTGGAGAGGTCTTTCCTCCTCGACAGAGATGAGGAGTTCCTCTCAGAAGGAGTGCAGACTTTGAGTTGCGATTTTTATTTCACTTGGATCCGCTCAAGGATGGACTGTGGTCACTCTCCTGAAGCACTGATGGACGGGTATTCTACAAAATCCGAGAATTTTGATGAGTTTTTTGGAGTCGATACCGCAGACAGTCTGCATCAAGAGCGGTACCGAAAAAGGAAATCCCAGTGATTCCTACATAGTTTATGACTTCACAGGCCGCATTCTAACATTGCCACAATTTCGTAAGTTGAGAAGAGATTTTGGGTTGGATGGCATTCCTTCTGAGATATTTGACTTAGTAATAGACACATTTGAATATTTGACACCTTCTCAGACAGGTTTCTTTTGCTCCTAGACGAACGACAGGATTTCCTGAACCTCGAACGAGGTAAAAGTGAGACGCCTCCTTATGGAAACCTCCCCCGTCATCAGATGCTGTGTTAACACTCCCATGAAAGAACAGCGAGAGAAACGCTTCGAACTCTCGAACGTGGACAGAAAGACTTTTAAAATCGTTTTGTTTTTCTTAGAAAATGGAACATTTCCCCCTTTCGAATTTCATAAACTTGTGGAAGTTTACAAAATCTCCCACCTCTACGAAAAGAAAGATCTGCAAATAAAATGCTCCAAATATATGGCAAGGTGTTTCGAACTTTCAACTTATTGCAGGGAAATATTGAGAATTGCTGATCTCCAATCTGATGAATATTAAAATCACTGACTTTATCTCGTGATCGAGAGTATTATTATAGACAGATGAAACACTCGTTAGTAATTAAGGAGGATAGAGCAGACTTCGATAGCTAAACAAATATTGCAACTTCCTGCTAATAATTGGTCTTTCTGGTGCATTCCATGCATATTCCAGATGAATTTCATCTTTATAGCTGGAATTACATAGGAAAAAGACACCGAGAAATAATTTTTGAGATAATCTTAAAGAGTAGTATAATCGCTATTGTGACTTCATTGATATCCAGAAATTTTAATTTTTTGTGGGAAAAGATCATTTAGCCTGCCATTGGGAGCAGAAATTAATCATCAAAAAGAATGACCTCGGAACCTCACAAATTTACTGCTGCGTTGTCTTATCAGTATTTCATGAAACCAACATTTTTATGCTCTAAAGGTACTTTCATTGAAGATTTACTACCAACTGCATGAGATTTATATTTTTTAATTCATAAAAACATATTATGAGGACAATAAATGGTTCATCAAGGCATTACAACCTTTGCTTTTATACTTTTCAGGCCACCTTTGATAACCAGCTGGTTCACAAAGATTATTGGTTGTGCTTTGGTTAACCCTTTAAAAGGCCATTTTTTTTAGTCATGTTATATTTAAGCTTGAAATTAGAATAAGAAAAGGGATTCATTTAGCTTATTAGATAAATTTAATTTGATTAATTTGGTTAATTAATAATTAAGTAACAAAGCAAGACACATTATTTTGTCTGAGATAAAGAACTGAAGCATCTAAGTTTCTGACTTACTAAAAAGAATTGTCAGAACTTATGCCAACCTACATAATTTCATACAAAGATTGATAAATTTGGTGGGAAGCATACTTCCCACGACCCTAGAAAAGGTAAATTTAAAATTAAATCTCTTATGCACAACGTAATGTCCATGATTCCTTCAATAAATAACTTTAAAGATCATTAAATTGCATTTATCGAATACACGGAAACCAAGTTCCATGACATCATAGCTCTACTAAAATTCAAATATTTGAATAACTGGTTTATGCATTATTATATCAATCTCACATACACCAAGTAAATGTTGTTTATGTTGCGATAGTTGAAAGTAGCTAATAGGTTGTATTAAGTAATAAATTCATTCACAAGTTCGCTTTACTGAAATAGTCTGGAAACTATTTTATATCTGGTAATATTCTATGAACATAATAAAACGTGACTTTAAAATTATATTTTAATATTTATATAACGTTTACAAATCTTTTGAGAAGCACTTCGTAAGAGTTCAGTTAAAGTCGGGAAATTATGGTTATAAAGTTTGCAAAAAGTCTTTAAAAGAAAAAAAGTAAGTAAGTATTACAAGAGTGCGATAATTAAAACTGAAAATAAGTGCGAAAATACCAAACGATATTCTCATCGTTCTTCGCAGTGCGAGATTAATTTTAAAAAAAAACTAGACGCTAAACTAGTAGAGCCCTCTGAAAATGAAGTCACTTAATGGAAATGCCAAACACAAATAAAATCTGATTTCTTAAAAAAATTAATAAAACTAAAAGATTTTTAAAATAAAGTCTAATTCATAATTTCTCACACAGTGAAAAATGTAAAGTACTGGTGGTAAAAACACATGCACACGAGAGGGGGTTGAAATTTGAGAACATCATTTATAGTTTCTTACAAACAGTGTTATCTAAAATTAAATTTAAATACATAAGTTACAACTTTTAGTACTTTCTCGAGGATTTGACACATCTGGTGAGATTTCATATGATGTTACTACAAATATTTTAACTGTTTATCTCTTTATTAACTATTCAATTTTGGTATACAATGCACACAATATTTCTGGAACTGCAGTATTTCGCTCTTCTAAACTTTCTTATTATAATCATACAAGTATGTGTATCTCTCTCTCTGTGTGTGTGTGTGCGTGCGTGCGTGTGTGTGTGCGTGCGTGTGCATGCTCTTGTTTCATGTTTACTAAAATAACAAACATGAGAAGTACATACAAAATATAATCTATCAGTCATCAAAACACAGATAAAACCAAAATTTTTAGCAGTGCGCTCTCAAATAAATCACAAAAAAATCTAGTAAAAAACTTTTAACAAACTAAAATCTCCGAATGATAAATTTTAACATTATTAAATATATTCAAACTTTTTCCAAAATATCATTGAATGAAAACTTGTCAAAACTATTACTAATATGAAAAATAAAAGTTTTATCAGTAACAATTAAATAGCTGGTTGAAGAAATTACTCGAGTCAATAATGTATAAATGTTGGGGACTTGATGGAAACTAATTTAATTTTTTACCTCCTAGATACTATATACATACAATATGCATTTAGTTAATCAGTTAATCTAATTTTCCTAAGATAATTAAAGGTCCTCAGATTAAATTCATAATTTTTAATCGTGTGGTTTCTGCACTAAATGAACATTTTTCTGTATAGGATCACTAAAACAGAAAAGGAAAATATAATTTAAGTGCATTGATATTTTTTGATTATATATGTTGACTTCTTGCACCTAGTATGAAAAGAAAATTTGAATTTTAAATATAATTGTTATGTTAGTAATATATCGTAACGCAAAGTTAAAAGAAAATAGAATTCCAAATTCGTATTGTAAACGTCCATACATTGTCGTAACTTGCTCTACTTTGGCCTTCCATCCATTGATTCAATAAGCTTGTATAACAACATATCTTGTTTATTTTGTTTACTGTCCATTTATTCCAGCCATATCAAGGTCAGTAAATTATAAAAAGCAATAAAGTTCCAGAATACTCTTCTGGAGACAGTAAGAAAAGTCCAGAACACTTGTCTGGTAAACTAAAGAAATGACCAGTATCTTCTGGAACATGAAATAAAGGAAAACATAAAATCAAGTATTTACATATACTAGTTATCGCATTGTCTCTAGTGGGATTCGAACCCAGGTTTCTTGATCATGAGACCAGTGCCATGACCATTCGGCCATGGAGATTCGAGTGTCTTTCTTCAATGCGGCATTGCTCCCTCCTTAGAAGAACAGCGTCTCGATGTTATGACATTTCATTGAGTGGCTCTAGGTCTCGATCGAGTCACAGGGCCAGTATAAGCTGTCGTGTCATGGTGAGTAGTCTCTTGAGAATTGTCTCTTTCCGGAACATCCATTATTTTATAAGAATGTTGGTCGCCTTGTTCTTCTGGGTCATGATATGGCTTCATGCATAAAACGTGGACAACTTCCTTCGGTTTCCGTCTTCTAGAATTAGGATCGAAATCGGCTACTTCATAGGTGACCTCGGACAATCGCCTCAAAACTTGATAAGGGACGAAGTACCTCTTGAGGAGCTTCTCGGAAAGCCCTTTTTTACGAACTGGAATAAAACTCCACACTAAATCCCCTCGTTGTATGCCACTATCCGATGTTTGGAGTCATAATGCCGACGATCTTTCTGCTGAGCCTCGAGCTTTATGGCAAAATTCCTTGATAAATTGACGATAGTAAGAGCAAAGTCCCAGAAATCTTCTGATGTCATGGATGTTCCTAGGCACGGAAAAGTCACTCACGGCCTTTATTTTTTCTGGGTCCTGTCGTACGCCATCACTGGATACTAGGTGTCCCAAGATCTTTATCTCTTGTTCTCCAAAGCGACATTTTTTTTTTGGATTAAGGATAAGGCCGGCGTTCTGTATACACTGAAGGACGGTATTCAACCTCTGAAGATGTTCAGCGAATGTTTCTGAGAACACCACAATGTCATCTAAATAGCAAAGGCACATTGTCCATTTTAAATGTCGCAGAAGATTATCCATGATCCTTTCAAAAGTTGCAGGAGCGTTGCATAAGCCAAATGGCATCACTTTAAACTCGTATAATCCCTCAGGTGTAATAAAAGCCGTTTTCTCACGATCGGCTTCATCGACTTCTATTTGCCAGTAACCGGAGTAGAGATCCATAGACGAAAAATATTTTGCCCCCTTCAGGCAATCCAAGGTGTCGTGAATACGTGGCAATGGATACAAGTCTTTCTTGGTAATTTTGTTGAGTCGGCGATAATCAATACAAAAACGCCAGCTTCCATCTTTTTTCCTGACTAAGACGACTGGAGATGACCATGGACTTTCTGATGGTTGAATGATGTTTTTCTCTAACATTTTGGTTACCTCCTCACTGATAATGCGGCGTTCGGATGGAGACACTCTGTAAGCTCTCTGACTAATAGGTAAGTGACCACCTGTGTTTATTCGGTGTTTAACACTGAGTTGGTTTCCGTTCTTAAACGTCCTTTCTTGATCGAAAATTTCTGGAAACCTCTGGAGTAAATGAAACATTCTTTCTTTTTGGTCAATCCTCAAATCCGGAGCTATCATCGTGGTATAATAAACCAAATTTGCCTTTGAAGTGGTCGTGGAATAAGGCGATCCCTCATCTATGGTATTTACGCAGTCTTCGTGTAACGGTTCGGCATACCCGATGCACATGCCTTTAGGGATGATCTGAGTTCTCCTTGTCCATTGGCAACCCATAGTTTGGCTTTTCCATTAAGCTTTTCCATTAACTATAGTAGACGGAATAACAACTTCCTTGTTCAAGAGGAGCATCCTATTTCCCTCTACTATTACGTCGATGGCTCGAATGTTCTTACGGCCTAAGACAGTAATCTTTCTGATAGAACGAGTAGGTACTGTATAATCTTCCAACGTGAATAAACGGCTGGAGTCTGGAGTTTGAGATTCTCGAATGACGTCTTGAAACAAGAGCTACGAGCGGCCACAATCTATAACAGCTTGAGAAGCGCCCAAAAAGTCCCAACCAAAGATGATATTGTGACTGCATTGCTGCAAAACAATAAGTTCAAAAGCTTGAAGTCGGCCATTGATTTCGAGACGAAGCGTACATTTTCCCACTGGTCTCACGTAATCTCCATCGGCGACTTTTAAAAGAACATTGTTAGTTGTGGGAAACATAACTTTCTTCAGTAGGCGACGATACTTCTCCGAGATTACAGAAAATGAGGCTCCAGAGTTCACAAGGGCAGGTACTGGCTTATTGTCGACGATTACTTCTATGTTGTTTCCGGTCCTTTTTGCGGCACAATGTTGCGGCATCGGAGGATTTTTGTCACTAGCGGCCACACACCCAAGGAAGGTCGCACCGCTTAGTTTTCCTCATTTCTGTGGCTAGGATATTGACTGGATCTTCTATATGGCGACAGAGATCTATAGCGGCGTGTCGGCGATCATCCTCGTGATGGGCTGGGCGACAAATTTCGGACCGCTGGTCGGCTGTATTCGTCGGCATAGCGTCCCTCACTCGACTGCTGACGGCCGTAATCTCTCCTATTAGCACGATATGCCTCAAAAATAGCTTTGTGATCTCGGCAGTATCGAACTACATGACCAGGGCGGCCACAATGGAAACAGACGGGTCTTCGATCAGGGATGCGCCAGACATCTGTCTTCCTCTGTGGTTGCTGTGCTACTGCTACGGGCGTAGGTCGTCTGGCAACTTCAGCATAGGACGGTTGGCGTCTTGGTTTGACCTTTGTCCACTCTGGTGTTGTCTGTGACAAAGAAGAAAGAGCATTTTCCACTTCCTCTCGAACTATGTCTTCAATGCCTTTGTCTTGGAGTCCGGGATCTATTACTGGAGACATGAGGAGCTGGACCTCCTCACGCACTATTTGACGTACTAGCGTTACCAGATCCAGTTGTTGGTCAATTCCAGCCATTGGTACCACATTTGGTAGTATTTCAGATTTCATACTCCGGATTCTCTTTTGCTGCATCTCTTCGATCTTTCTACACCATTTAATAAAGTTCTCTGTAGTGGTTATTTCTTTCGTCAGTAGTGCTTGGTAAACATCTTCGGCGACTCCTTTCACCAAATGAGACACTTTCTCTTCTTCCGACATATTTGGTTTGACTTGATGGCATAACCCTAACACGCTTTGGATGCACGACTGCGTGCTTTCGCCAGATTTTTGAGCTCTACTCTTTAGCTCCTCTTCTGCCTTCTTTACATAGTGCTGTGTTTCCCCAAATGCCTCTTTTAGCATTGATTTGAAAATATCCCAGGAAGTCAATTTCTCTTCATTATTTTCGAACCATTGCTTTGCTGTGCCATCCAGGAAAAAGAATACATTTGCTAGACAAGTCATGTCATCCCATCTGTTGAATTTTGAAAATCTGTCGTATTCCTTCAGCCATTTGTTTGGGTCTTGTCCCACTTCTCCTTTAAATAATAATGGATTTCTGTATTGTGGCTGTGCAGATGTCAGGATGACAGGTTTAGTTTCCTGTTCTGCAGGCATTTTCCTTGTCTTTCTGGGTGGTGGGAAATAAAGTCCAAATTCTGGCTCAAGGCCTTTAAGGCGATCGCTTCTTCGTAAATTCGTTTCCACACTGACTGGAATCGTACCCGGCGCCTCCACCAAAGAATGTCACGTAGAACTATAGTTTAGGACTCGATGACACACACAAGAGGTAGAGCTAAACCAATTTATTAACAGAACTCAGAACTGAGAGAATACAGTAACTGACAAATCTTCTGCTTTTATACAAGCAGAGAAAGTTCCAGAATACTCTTCTGGAGACAGTAAGAAAAGTCCAGAACACTTGTCTGGTAAACTAAAGGAATGTCCAGAATCTTCTGGAACATGAAATAAAGGTAAACATAAAATCAAGAAATTAAGTATTTACATATTCTAGTTATCGCATTGTCTCTAGTGGGATTCGAACCCAGGTTTCTTGATCATGAGACCAGTGCCATGACCATTCGGCCATGGAGATTCGACTGTCTTTCTTCAATGCGGCAATATAAATACAAGTTACTGCGGCTATGCATGTATGGTCCTTATATCATCCTAAAAAATGGGCCGAATTTGACCAAATTTTACGCATTGATTGTTTAGGAAAATAGAAATTATGCCGTCAGTTTCTGACCGTGCAAACATAATTATTCAGTTATCTAGCAATTAATCAATATTTGACCTGGTTCCCTCGATAAGTTCGGAAGAAATTGCTCCATACTGATATATTTACGTCACCTTAAAATTCAAAATCTTGAAATAAAGAAACTTATAAGTACTACGCTATGTAATATTGAGACTTTGAACTACTCTACCACTATTTTCTTAATTTTCATTCGTTATTTTAATATTATATATATATATATATTATATATATATGCAGAGCATGTTAAAGAAAAGCCCAAATCCATCATTCAGATTCAAACTAAAGGTAAGAAAATGAAGCTTTCACGAGTGAATGAAATATTTTTTACTATTAATGAACGAGAATATACTGAAAGAGATGCTGCCGGAACACATTAGGAAAATTCTTAAAGAAATCTTTAAACGCAGACGATTAACAATTTATATCAGAAACATCTATTGATTTAGCGTATTTTTATTTTTGTTGTGGTTGTTTGTTTGTTTTCTAAATAAAAGCATAACAATTCAATTATTTATTACAAAATATTCTTTTGATTGTTATTTTTATACTTCACCATTTGAGAACAAAATTTTAAATACTAATATAACAAATATTAATAAACTATGGGGGAAATCAATGATCAGTGGTGGTTTTTAAATTCTTTTAGTTTAATTTATGTTCTAATTTTAACTAAAAAAACTTTTCAGACATAAATAAAATTGCGTATATTATAATACTTTATACAAAAATATTTTTTGGGTTAAAAATATTATGTATCGCATGCAATTCCATGTATATGAACTAGCAGAACTAGCATGAAATAATTAAAATATTTTCATAGCCAGAAAATCGCATACAGCCAAAACAAATGGAAATAAAAGGGAGCCTCCTTTTAGAATTGTAAAGTTGTACCAACACGAATTAATTCGTGTAACCAACACGAATCGTGCATTGATTTAAATAGTTGCATTGTTAACACGAGGCGTTATCAACAACTATATTTATAACATTTCTCCATATATTATACCTACATAATGTGAAAGCACACAATTTTTTAAATTAATTCACGCTATTTCTGCAGTGGTTCAATTATATTGTTAGTTAATATTTGTACCCTAAGACATAAATCAAGTAAGCAACAAAGAAGACTGCATTCTACTGACAAAATAATGAAAGAAATAAAATTGTGCAAGTAAGGAGATTGAACGAACCAGTCCTAAAAATCGGAGTTCCATCAATTTTCCGGGCTATTCAGTGTTATACCGAATCTCTACAAATCCCATTTACTACTCAATCAATTGTTAAAAAAAGCAGAGAGCAAACTCTTTACGTGGTATAATAACAAAAAAATGAAAAGAAAGGAAAAACTTTGACAATAATAATCACATTAAGAACAATGACCATTGCCATATCTAAATCAAAACACTCATTTGAAATATCAAGAAGAATAGTTTGCTCAACTGTGTTATTTACTACACTGCAAATTTATATCTTCAGGAATTTTTTAATACATTACAACGAATGTATATATCTATAGTAAAACCTGGAGATTTCCCATGATCCAATCAATATTTCGGGTCGTGCATTCTTCTTAGTGTTGTTTCATTAATATACAGGGTGATTCAAAACTCATCATCAAATTTCGTGGAGAGGTAGAGAATACGTAAGGAAATTGATTTCGCATAGGTAAGTAAGTATGCAAATGTACGCATACGTATGTAGAAGGCGTTGTGTGTACCCAACCAGTGTACAGTTTCCCCGACCACTCTCACTGCCATCAGTGTACGAGCTGACTTACTAGAGATAAGATGAATCGTTTTACGCATCAAGAACTAGCAAATATGCATCTCGCAATATGGGACAGCTAGCGAAAGTGGCCGCCGGGCTAGGCAAATTTACAATGGACAGATCGCTTGGCCACCCAGATCACTTGATTTATTGTCAATGGATTTCTTTTTTTTTTTGGGGGGGGGGGGGGGGGTCCCTGTGTATGAGACTTCCGTCGACAGTGCAATGCAACCGCCTCAAGCACTGACCGTGGTATGTCAGACACTTTTGAAAATGTTCTGCTGTATGTGTAGCAGCGCTGTGAATCCTGTGTTCATGTAAATGGTCACAATTCTGAGTTCCTCCTATCAATCTGTATTACCTTGTTGCAATAAAAATCACATTCTCTAATTCAATTAACTGTACTATTTCCTTGTACTCGCTTCATTTGTTCATTTTGACCATGTAGATGACGTTTGCGGACATACTTTCACATGTGAAATCGGTTTCCTGACGTATTCCCTACATCCCCACGAAATTTGAACGATAAGTTTTGAATCAGCCTATAGATTTCAGAAATTCAATAATTAATAATTTATTCATGTGATAAGAAATAACTAAATGTGGCCACCCCAACATTCTCTTCAATTATGGAGAAATGCAATGGAAGAATCGTTATTTTATTCAGTTGAAACGAATCCTGGAACTGACATTAGAATTGTTCTCCCGAAATTGAAAAAATGATTATTTTTTTTTAGTGAGAGAATCTTTATTACATACAACTTCCTTAAATGAATTTGGACACTCACAGAGATCTCTATTACGAGCAAATGAGATAGTGAATATAATAACATTGTTTTCTCATTATTATTATTTATTTTTATTAGTATTTTCATTATTATATTAGTTTTGTATGCTCATTATTATAATTTCGAGTTTCTAAACAACATGTAATTTCTATTCTAATAACGATGTCCATTTCTCAAATTTTGTTTGGAAAGAAATTTATTTTCTCGATTTATTATTATTATCATTATTAGCAATCAGTTTCTCTTCTAAATCATTAATAACCATTTCTATTATATCATTTAATCCTTTTGATTCGTCCATTTCTCAACTAACAAATTGGTATTAAATCATTCTATCATATCAATTCTATTTCATTGACTTAAATACGTTCTTCCTTAATTGACAAATGAATTGTATTTTCGACTTCTTACAGTTGTCCCAAATAACTGTTTTATAATCACTCATTTACTTTTGATTCAAGCCATTGCTTGTAAATCTTAATAAAACGACTAAATTCGCGTATCAAGTAATTATTCTGAGAAAAATCGTAGCATGAGAATCCATAATTTGTCTGAGTACTGGCTGTATTGAAGCTCTTCGTTTGCTAATTACTTCTGGTACCAATCCAGATTCATTTCAAAAATGATTCCGAGATTTGTGCTTTTCTATTATTTACTAAAACACACAAAATAAAAACCTATAGAAAGATTATACATTATTACATAACTGAGGTCACATGACTTACAGCTTCATAATAATCTATACACCCTATGAAGATGAAAAAGATTCAGTTTCAGTCTGAGGAAAATTCTTGGATTATGGAAGGCAATTTAAATTTTTACTGTCATTTTCCACTTAATAGAAAGAAGCAACAAAGTATTAAAATATTATGGAAAAGCTAAATAATATAAACCCTGTATCATACGTGAGTTGTTAAAATAAAGGCACAATATTTGCAACAAGCACGGAATACAAAAGTAACGTATTCGACCAAAAAAATTCCGTTTTGAAACGCAAATGAAAAGTGAGACAAACTCCGCATCACATGGAAAATAAAAATAAATCACAACCATCATGCTTCGTGTAATACACTGAATTATGAAAGAAAAAAAATTTCTATGATATATAACACAATATATGAAAATCTTAAATAATGCCATATCATTTTTTATGAATATCAAGAACAAAGATATATCACAGTATACATTAATTTAAGTACAAATATAAAAGAAAAAAAAAGGAAAAGGAAAATGTGAAAGGAAAAAAGGATAAGTAAAAGGAAAATGTGAAAGGGAAAAAGAATGTAAAAGGAAAATGTGAAAGGGAAAAAGAATGTAAAAAGAAAATGTGAAAGGGAAAAATAATGTAAAAGGAAAATAAAATAAAAGGAAAAAGTGAAAGGAAAAAAGAATGTAAAGAAAAAGGAAAAAGAATGTAAAGAAAAAGGAAA
>JAPMOR010096965.1:30575-41855 GCA_026543865.1 Argiope aurantia | reverse complement strand
AACTCAATATTGTGAAAAAAATATCTTATTATTTTTAACTTTTTAAATTCAAATAGGAATATTATTTGCATAAAAGGATTCATAAATCTGAATAGCCAATTTTTCTGTAAGTTAATAATGATTTTTTGTTAAAATAACCCAAAATTGAAATAAATAAGCGATTAGCAAATAAATAAAATGCTTTTACAATATTTTTACTCAATAAGAAAGGTAAAAAATAAATAAAATAATCTCTAATCATAAAGCTGACCGTCTGCATGTTTATTCATTTGTTGAACCTTACACAATTCCATGCCACTTGATGGATTCAAATGAAATTTTGCATATTCATTTCTTAGCCTGTAAAATGATTAACAGTGCTTTTAAAATTATTTATGTTGCTCTAAAAGGGGTAAAATACATAAAAATAGTTTTACACTTTTCTGCTATAACTTCAAATGTCAACACGGAAAAATTGTTTTGGTGCCATCGTGGAATTTTTTAAAAAAAATTAACTTTTCATTAACATCAATGTCATTTTCACACAGTTTTTTTTTAATTTTTGATCGTTTTTTCATTGTTTATTTAAACAATTCTTTTATGAATGCTATATTTTTTTCAGTAAAAGCCCTTCACTGTTTCATCCCATTTACTTTTCAAGCCGCAATTTTAAAGCTATTATCTTCGTATATTTTCCTTCTATATGAAAGACCCCACCCAAATTTGTTCCTTTTCCTTAGAAATATCAGTATATTACACTTAATTTAGGTTTTAACCCAATTTAATGTTTTTACTAATTTTTGGGATTGTCAGTCTTTTACGCTTTGTAAAAATATATGTTTTCTCCGTTTAATTTTTTAATAAAGTTGCAACCTTATTTAAAAGTTTCGAGTGATAGTAATCGATATTACTCATTTAAATAATTTTTTTTTCTTATTCTTATCTTGTGTCTGGCGCAGCATAGCCGACACCGGCTTCTGAGCCAGTTGCAAAACGGCAAATTCCAATGCCAATGCCACTTAGCATTCCATATGCTTTTTAGTTTAATTTCATTGAATAGACTTTTATTTCATTAAATAAATTTGTCGGTTTATATTTAACGCCCTGTTTTCAAAATTGCACCTTTTATAATACGTCAAGCGATATTTCTCTTTAAACTTTATATTTCCTAATTATAGATTTTTTTTTTCTTTTTAACTACATAATATCTGAAATATTTCCCTCTCCTCATTATTGCCCCATATTATCTAGACTCAAAATTTAAGTACTTGAATATATAGCTAAATCTTACAGAAAATGTTAAGTATTTGAATATATAGTTAAATCTTATAGAACATGTAAAGTTGGAGGGATGTGAATGAAAATTATGAAATCAGCATTAAAGCCAAAAATACCTCATAAAAAACCCAACCAAAAATATCTTTAAAATATTTGTGAATCTGCGGAATCTGATATTGTAATAAACAGATTTTGTTTTTTAATACCAGTTCATTTTAAGAAGTCTGGCTGAGATACACTCATGTCCAAAATTAAGGTCACAAACACAAAATCTGCAAAAAATGAAAAACTATTAACTGTGTTTCCACGAAATTTGGCACAGAGGTACACTGCAATGGAAGAAAGAACATAGATACATAACAACGTGGAAAAGATTTTAATTGGGAATTAAGAAACAGGGTATATCAAAAAGTGCTACATTATGAATCAGAGATAAAGCCTTTATCTCTAATATGGAGAGTGACCATCGTGCACTGCTATACAGGCTTCACAACAAGCTTTCATATTGTTTATGAGGGTGTCAATAAACGTTTGGGACAACAAAGCCCATTCTTCCAAAACCGGGGCTTTTAACTCTTGGAGGCTATTAGGAGGGGGGTTACGCTGTGCAATGGCTCTTCCGAGACCATCCTAAACATGTTCAATAGGATTAAAATCCGGAGACCTCGACGATCAGTCCATACGTCAAATATCCTCTTCCTCAAGAAAATCATCAACGATCTGGGCTCTGTGTGGACTCGCATTGTTGTCCATAAACATGAAGTATGGGCCAAAAGCACCCCGGAACAACCTCACAGAGGCTTCAAGGATCTCATCCCTGTAACGATGTGAATTGACAGTAACCGCATCGAAGACGTGCTGTGGTGTACGACTGCCCAACATTATGCCACCCCCAGACAAGGATTTCTCTGCCACCAAATTTGTCGATTTCTTTTATGTAGGAGGTATGATAGCGAGCTCCTCGCTCGCTCTAGATGAAGATTCGACGAGTGTCACTCTGTGTGGTAAATCTCGACTCATCACTGAAAATAACACGCCCTCATTCTTGCTGTGTCCAAGACTGATGTGTTTCGACACCACAACAACCGGGCTTTTCTGTTGGATGCAGTCAAAGGGACGCAATCAACTGCTCGCCGGGCATAAAAGGCCCTCTCCGCTAGACGTCTGTTTAATGTTTGTCTGGAAATTCTTATTCCAGACGCAGCAGCAAGGTCACGAGCAAGTTGAGGAGCCGTTGCCGTCTTGAGCGTAATGCCAAATAGCGATCCTATGCAGGCGTCATTGCTCTGTGACGGCTTTGGTCGGCCTTCCTGGCAACAGTACCACTTGTTTGAAATTGATTCCACAACCTAGATACCACTTTTGTAACCATCGACCCACCTCCGTTTGAGACTGCCCGGCTTCAAGCCTGCCTACGGCTCTCCATCTCAAGGAGTCGTCTAAACGATTATGAGAACTCATTCTCACTGGAAGCATGTTAATTTTTTTTAATGCAATATTCACAAAATTGCAGGCAAAAATCCCAGATGCCTTAATGGTCTAATTTCAGTAGTCCCTCAAAAACTAATGCTAAACAACATTTTTTCCCGCAAAAAAGGTGAATATCGTGTTACCGGTCCTTCACAATATATAAAATATAATTTGTTTAAATTTTACTGCTAGTCATTTAGAATTATTTTGAAAAAAACATTTTTGTGACCTTAATTTTGGACATGAGTGTATTATGTGAAGAATTAAATCAAGGAACTATTAAGTAGAGACAAAAAAAACTTGAGGTTGCTTCTCCTTGACATTTTATCTTATCATTAATCAAAAATCTTATCATTAACTAAAAATACATGTAAGTGATTTTTACTCTAGTAATTAATTAGGCATGAGAGTCTTAAAACTTCTTGCTGGGCTAACACCAAAACTGTGCGAAGAAAGAGTATGTGATTTGCGTTTTCTTGCATGAAATATAAACGCCTGGAAAAACCCCGGTTATAATAGTTGTCTATATATGCAGGGTGTCACAATATATTGCGTTTATTCTCTTAAATACTGGGCTCAGATATACACTTCCAATAACAAGGATTCATTAAATAAGATAAGCAATTGTATAAAAAAATACTGTGACTTCTGTGGAAATTAAAAACAAAAAGTTACTAACTTTTATACGGCTCTTCAAACATAAATGTTTCAATTAATAAAATGTTTCAGATACATTCATCTACAGTAAAGTTTCGAATTCATCTCTTCATAAACAAAATCACCAGATATATGTTTATTTCTAAATTTAAAGGGTGCTAATCACAAATTTAGGTGTAAATATTTTTTCCCCAAACTCAAATTTATTCAATACAGGAAGCTGTCATATGTAAATATTTGTGTATTAGAATATTATCCAATCAAAACGAGTTGAAAGGATTTTGCTGATCACTCATGCTGTTGCACACTTTGACTAACCGACAGCTGCAACCACGACTTTATAAAGAAGCAAAGAAAAAATGAGCAGTTGAACATTTAAGATATCTCAGAGAAATAGTAGAATACTGAAAGAGAAAAGAAAAATCTTTGTTCTCAATTGTGTGTGCAATGTTAAGTTTTCCAATAGAATGATTTATCTAGGTAACAAAAAATGTTTTGAAGACTAATGATTTTAGGCTGTGTGGAATCGTAACATCCTAATTGCAGAGCACAACTGTTGTGAATACTTCTAATAAGTTTATGAAAAAACTGTTTAGCTATTTGAAATCCCAGGTTTCTTATTTCCCCAGCTAAGACCAGAGAAAATGAGGTGTTTTGCAAGTAATATCGAAATTGACATTTTTTTGGTCTATTTTTCAAGTTATTTTCGTGCTAATTTGTGGATATTCAATTCAAAATTCAACATTCCCAAAACGATGACGCATAGGATATTTCAAATTCATAACTGGCATCCGCACAACATTCATGATCTTCATGAACAGTCATATTATGATAATTTTATAACTAAATTCTGCTTCAGATAGAATCAAATCCTTCTTTCCAAGGAAATACATTTTTTTGGCCTGAGAATATTGCTAAAATCTGAATGAAAACATCAACTGTCAAAAAATCAGTTTTGGAAAGATAAAAATTCATTTCGTTTGAGAGTTCAAGCATCAACGAAAATTTTCCATGAATTTGAGAAGTAGAATTTTCAAGAACTTCTTGATTGGTCCCGTTTCGTATAGCAGTACATAAATTCAGTTAGTTTTTAACAGTATCTGAACTAAAGGATGAATTGCTATTGACAATAATACCACATATATAGTCCCCCCTTAGCACATAATAGCCATAAAATGATGGTAGAATGCAGAATTCCATGATAAACTATTTGACTTGCAAGAAATGCTGAATTCCCTCCTAGATCACATGATTTGACAACTCTTCACTTTTAATTATGTGATCGCTTACGTGCGATTAGCAAGTTATGTCTAACATATTTCCCATACATGTAGAAAATCTTTGCCGATCAATTCAAGAAGACTACTTTTATGTCACAATTGATAAAATTGATAGGCTGTGTACAAATATTATTAGAATAATGACACTCTGTACATGTGTCTAAGATTTTACAGACACTTCAAATGATTTTTTTATTAGTGACCTTTTTAAAATTTTACCTCCCTTTTAATTAATTACAGCGATACATTATCATATTTCCCTTAAATTTGCTCTAGATGTTTCATTGCAGAATTTACATGCAGAAAATTTCTTCAAGTCTTTAAATATGCATTGCATATTGTTTTATCTTTTATCACTGCTCGTAAATAATTATTGCTTGTTCTTTGAAATTTTGCGTGCTGTAGAATTTAAAAGTATATTCTTTAAATATTGTCGAGCAGATGAAGTTAGCGTAGGTAAATCGTGTGTTAGCTAAAATCAAAGATGGTACTCGCTAATCTCAACTCGAGATTTTATTCAAGGAACTAAACCTTAGATCTGTTTATATCCACAAGAGGAAATGATTAGAATCTTCCAGATTTAGAGAGATACAGAAATTATAAGAACATTCTAGAACAAACGAGATATAGCAATAAGTAAATCAAACACAAAACAATTTCCAGACAACTTGCCTGCAGTCAAATAAGATCTTGCAAACTGCTGTTTTTAGTTCATAACACTCTACAACTGAGGTATTCAGTCCATGCCAAGTTAGAACAGGTTTCGTTATAATATTCTAGAAGTTTAAATTGAAAGGTCTAGTTTGATTTAAATTTTTTAAAATTTAAACATTTAAGAAAAATTTAAAGGATTAAAATTTTAAGGTTCACCAAATTTTGAGAAGGTTTATTTAGAAGTATATCTACTTATAAAGTTGAAAAAGTATTTTAATTGGTTGTTGGCTCTTTCTGCTGGTTGTGATCCTGGTCGACGCGTTCTCACAGGGACTTAAAGAGAAGTAGCTGGATACCGGATTTCCAGAATCCTTCTTACTTTGAGTCTATAGAATAGCCTCATCATTGTATCCAGACGGTCTTTGGATGGGATAGGACTATCAATGCTGATCCTGATATATCTCCTTGAAATTATCCCTGAAAAGTACAACGAAAAATTAAAACTGAATGTCTGAAATATTAAAAAAAATGTATAAGCTTATAAACTCGCCTTTTAATATCTCTGAAAATTTTACAGATAGAAGAATGAAACTATGTGTGAGTATAGCTGACTATAAGAGAAATATTCAACTTACTGACACATTTAGACTATGAGGATTCCACGAAAAATTAATTTTTAAACTTTTTCAAATGAACCACCACAGAATTTGAAATTTATTCTTAGAAGTGATTATCGTATTTAATAAGGGCCACGGTGGCCTGGTGGTAAGATCGTGGCTTCGTGACCGGAGGGCTTCAGGTTCGAAACCCAATTCTACTGAAAAACCGTTGTATAAGCGGGTCTGGTGCCGATCATGTAAATTCATCGTGTCCAAACGTTCTCCCATTGATGTGGTGTGCAAGTTTGGAAGAAGTGGTGTCTGCTCACTTGTCATTCTCGTTATCTGACCGTGATTCCAAATTATGAAATCCATCCCAAAATTGCCCTAGCATTGCTTTAAAACGGGACGCTAACATAACTAAACCGTATTTAATAAGACATTGTAACTGGAAGCACATGTCTACATGTGTCTGTGCCAATATCTAAAAAAATTTATTCCCATTTTAATTTTAGCGACACCCTGTATATAATTGAATATATATTCACTTGTTTGCTAAAACCTTTGTACAATCCCCCCCCCCTATCGGATTAGAAACGAAAATTGGTATGCGTTTATTTTGAGGGCACAATAGTGCTATGAAAAATAATTTACGAAGCTCTAAAGTGGGTGAAAATGATTTTATATTTTCCCTCCGTAACTTTGGAATGTATTATCACACAAAAGTTTTTTACATCAGTTTAGAGTTTAAAAATTCGTTTTTCAGTGATTTTCAATTTCCTTTTTTCGTATTAAATCCTTTTTTTTTCTCTTTAAAGTCCGATTTCACTGTTTATTCATATCAATCCGAAGCAGACTTCTGCTAAAGTTAAAGTTGCATTTTGTCATTCATCTTTACTAGGCAGAATAAAAATCAAACACTTCAATATATACTTGCAATAATCCACAATTTAACAGTGTACGTTAAAAGTGTTGCAACTTCTTTAATCGTTTGAACTAAATGTATCTCATATTTTAAACCCGGTGGTGCGGAAATCAGGAAAGGGGGCAACTCAGATGTCGTTGTCGTCATCTGATCACGGTTCAAAATTGCGAGGTCCGTTTTGGAATAGCCCTAGTGTTGCTTTAAAACGGGATGTTAATATAACTAAACTAAACTCATACTTTACCACTTTTAAAATTTTAATACCTCTTGATGGCTTATCATAAGTTATTTTTACAATTTTATAGCTTAAATTCATTAAATAAAATTTTATTTCGCCTCATAAGTCTATAAATTTTTACTATAGAAAATATTTTATGAAACCATTTCCAAAGTTATATTATTTAAAATGTGTATCAACAGACATTTTGTTATGGCACTGCCTTTTCTAATTAACAATTTTTAACTTCGTTTCGATTTCATGACGATTAGAATCAAGGGTTGTTTTTTTCCCCTTAGCCATTGCTACTATATCATCAGAACTCAAAATTCAGATAGCACGGAGGATAATTACAATCCTTATAAAATAATTATCTCATTTAATAATACTCTTGATAATTTATGTAAATGGAAAAAAGATATTTAAATATTTGTTACCGAGTCCTTCATAAATCTTCTTTATGCTTCAATGTATTTTACCAAAATTAGGGTTTTGGTAAAATATAGGGCGCAAAAAAATACCTTTCTCTGTTTGGCGGCTTCTACAGCTAAAATGAAAGCGAAATGAAACCACATTTCATATACAGACTGCAAAAGGCATGGAAAGAAAGAAAGTAGTACAAAGTACAGAAGAAAAGAAAGTAGTACAAAGAATGCCGATAGGAGAAATATTGGCACTGCTGTCACGTAAGAGCGAGGGAATTTGCATATCGAGATAGATTATATAAAATTTCTAATGCGTGCGTGACAGCAGCTTTATGCATTCCTTGCAAAAAGAGAAGAGCAAATGAACTGTTAGCAGTTCGTTCTTGACTGTTGATGTGTGCTTAATATGGGCCTTGCATTTCCGCAGCATTCTTTACAGATAAAAATGATCTACACTATACAGTGTATTGCCATGGATTCTCTTAAGCAAACCTGCATGTCTTGAAACGGTACAAAAGGCGAGGAGTACAGTTATGAACATCGAAACTGGCAGTTTACAAGCAGCCGTGGAGAATGTCATATACAGTATGTAATATGTTGTACACAGAGAAAATCAGAATATTGAAAATGTTGTGCGGCCTCCAAGGGACATTATTTTCTGTGAGTTTCATGAATTCATTCCTAGCTGTAATCCCATAACGACAGTATTTCCCCTATCGACTATTTTTGGAATTAACTTTTTTTTCTTCGGAATTCTTCTTTCCCTGCCTTCCACAATCTGTATATATGAAATGTGGTTTCATTTCGTTCATTCGTTTAAGTTGCAGATGCCGCCGAACGGGGAAAGGTATTTTATGACCACCCTGTGTTATGAAGCATAATGAACTAGAAGTTTTGGTCAGAAAATGGTAGGTCTCATAATGTGCAAATGCTTACATTTCTCGCTTTTACTTTTCCCTTTCATAGAATTTAAGTAAAAGTTCAGCAAGTAGTTCTTTCCTTTTCATGCTATATATTACTCTGAAAAGGAAAGCAATTTTTTTTAATTGAACATGCGATTTTTTATTCTGTACTTTATTGAAATTAAACATATTTTCACATAAAATGTACCGAAATTCAAAAAGCGAGTCTCTCTTTATTTTACGTTATTATTTGTTAAAGTCAAGCATTTTGTTGACATGTATAAAAACTGAACTAGTGGTTTCTCTTTTCTCTTGTACTATTTATTAGAACTTCATGACGATGAAAATGCATTACAAAAAAAAAATACTTAAAAGCGCAAATCTCTGATACTACGGTAAATATAAAACGCAGCAAGCTAAGATATTATTTCTTGAGTTATATTTTTTCTACACAATTTCTAACATCCCGTTAATGATTAAACCGTCAACTGAAAATCGAAAGATTGAAATCAAAGCAAGCCTGAAATCTTCTTCTAAAGCCTAGTTTAAAATAATAAAATAAAAAATAATAACATGGGGTGAGAATTCTAATTTCAGCACTAAAAATTTTCAAGGCAATTTTTTAAAGAAACTTTTGGTTAAAGAGTCGTATATTATGAAATCAAACTGTTAATCAAAAAAAGTAATATAACTCAAAGAACAAAAATGTTAATGAAAAAAAATATGAGGATGCTGCAACTCTCCAACACTAATAAACGACCCGCTACTGCATAAGGGCTTCGTATGAGGATGAGAAATATCTTGGTAAAACAAATGAAATTGCAAGTGTTAAATTAAAAATCAATTACATGTTTATGTGTAAGCCAGAGATCCTCAACCTGTGCAATCATCCACATCCACATCATAGTACAATCATCCACATTTGCTAACATTGTTAGGTTTTTTTGCTTTAAATTTCTGCTCAACAGTTCCAATTTTCTACAAAAAGCATTAACTTTATCACTAGTATCCAACATATGTTTATTTGCTCTTTGGAGTTGAAGATTCAAGTTATTTAATTTCTCGAATATGTCGACTAAGTACCTCAATTTCATCACAAATAAACCATCGCGAAAATTCTCGGCCACCGGTCTGTTTTCTTTTTCTAGGAAAATGGCGAATTCTTCTCTTAATTCATAAACACGTTGCAAAAATTTCCCACGCGATACCATCTTGCCTCGCAATTAAATAGTAACGCTGAATGTACAGAACCCATGTCTTTACAAAGTGCGGAAAAGATTCTCGAATTTAGGGGTCTCATTTTTATAAAATTTACTACGGTTACAACCGTAGTTAAGACAATATTCAAACCAGGACTGATTTCTTTCGAAACCAAAGCTTCTCTGTGGATCATAAATGTATCCAGATCCACTGAGGCGATTTTTGTTTTACAAGTGCTTGTATACCTCGGAATCTTCCGGACATTGACCGAGCACCATCGGTGCATATTCAGACGCAGTTTGACCATTCTATGTTTGCATCGTTCATAAAATCATTTAAAATAGCAAATAATGCGAGCGCTCTTGTTTTGAGTTCTATTGGTTTGCAGAAAAGTAATTCTACTACTGACATATTATCACAAAATCGAACATATACAATTAAATTAGCATCTTTATTAATATCTGTTGCTTCATCAAGCACTATTGAAAACAATTTGTCAAGCAGCTTCGAGAAAAGCTGACACTGTACATCTTCAGCTATATCGCCAATTCAACGAGCAACAGTATCATTTGAAAGAGGTATGGACTGCAATTGTTTTGATAAATTATCTCCAAACATAGTTTCTGCAATCTCAATTGCTGTTTGCAAAATAAGCTCTTCACCAATGGTGTGAGGGTTTTTACATCTGGCTATTTTATATGAAACTTTGTAAGATGCAATTAAAGCTCTTTTATTCAAAAGTTTATTTAAAAAGTCATTTTTAATTTTTATATAATTTTAATTTTAATACGAAGAATTATCTGGGTTTGTTGACGTACTCATTATGAAGCGTTTCCAAATGTCGTCATTTAAGTTTATTAGGTTTCATGTAGTCTGCCGCCAACAATTTTGAGCAAATTATATACATGGGCCTTTCTTCTTCATTTACTTTAGTACTAATAAACCCGAAATTTAAGTATTCTAGAGAATATTTTCTTGGTTTTATTTTCAGAACCACGCTTGTCTGTGTATTTGTTGGTGTTTGACTGCCGTCTAATTCTCGATTACTTCCGCTTAAAAATTTATCCACGAGTCTGCATAAATCTACTGCCGTGAATATTTAAAAATGCAATTAACACGAAAACATATAAATACACATTCTCGATAGATTCGATAGCGATAGAAGTATCGACTCGAATGAGAATGGCAGGAATTGAAACTTGCGTTAACGAACATTTTCCTTCTTTCTATGTGGAAACATTTGCTCTGCGCCTGCTCGAGACGGCATCGGTCGTGTGGATTCCCTTCCACAAACATTGCTTTTTTTCACTTTTGTTTAGTCATGCTTCTGTTTTATTTCTTTTATTATTCGAAAAATTGTATTCCCATTTTCTAAATTTAGCACACCCCGTCTAGGTTAACTTTCATTAACGATTTTTTCTACTTTCATATTCTTTTAACGTACCTCCCTGTTTGGCTTTCATTTCAAATATATTTAAATTTTCCCCGCTTTCACTCGCTTCATCTGTTCACCATTCGCTTGGCAAAATGCAAAATGTGGTTTCTCGCCAATGTTTCTCTCCAAAAAAGAATAAAAAATACTCAATATGCATTATTGTTGTATACATTTTATTGTAAGAGGAGGCTGCGATGAAAATTATGAATGTGAAAACTGCGCCGCGAATACTGAAAGGTTGAGAAACGCTGGTGTAAGC
>JAPMOR010096965.1:10541-30475 GCA_026543865.1 Argiope aurantia | reverse complement strand
TGTTAACCCATCCCCTAAACAAATAAATAAACATAGGGTGCATAGTGTTCATAATTTACCTCTATTATATATTTATATTATTGTTAAGTAACCAATCTAAAGTAAGAAATATTTTGAAAACGAAACTAAAATGAAAACGAAACGAAATAGTTTCGGAATCGCAACTAAAAATTATTTCTTATTCAAACTAAAACCAAAAAAGGAGCAGGAAAAACTTCATTGTATTTAGAGAGCGCAATTTTGAGACAGAAGTATTCAAATCAAGTTAATAGGAAAATCAAATAAACCAAATAAAAAAGAATCAGGCCTGAAGACTTTTTCAAGGGTCACCCTCAGGCAGGGATTCAAAAAAAGGGATTTTTTCTGTGAGGGAATGCAGACAAATATGTCTAATAATGATTCCTCGTGACCCGAACATCCCCTGAAATTAGGCCTAAGAGATATACCATTTAAACAGAAAGGACAATACAAAACAACAAATAGAAGAAAATAACCACTAATAAGCAAAAATACAGTAACAAAATAACAATAAACACTAAAAACACTTAAACCATTAAAGAAAAAACAAAAAGGAAAGAACATACCACCAGCAGCAAGGAAATTTTAAGCTATCGATTGTGATTCCCGCTTTATAAAAACACAAAGCTAACAGATTAAAGGTAAATAATAATTGTAGTCTCCCAGCGCTATCTATTGAGTGGTCTAATATGCAAGGAAAGTTCTATTTTTATTTTAGGTTAAGGATTAATACCAAATCATCTCTTTTTTTTAATAAAATATCAATATTGCTGTAGTTTTCTGGAAAATTCCTTATTAGTTCAATTTTTAATGAGATTATTTGTTGCTTCACTATAAGAAATTTTGTTATTACAAACTCTTATTATCCTATTAAATTGTAAGAAAATTAAATTTTTGAAAATTCTAGAGTTTAGATTGGAATGATAATTACATAGTTTTGTAATTTTGAAGTTCAATTCATCCCTTTTATCGTAGATACCAACTATTGCTTTATCATTAGCAATTTCGATTTTTAAATCCAGAAAGGTAGCCTCAAGTTGATTTTTATTTGTTTCTGTTAGAATTAAATCTTTTGGATAGCAATTAGTAACGATATTAGTATTGTCGAAGTTAATCAAAAGTAGGTCATCAATATATCTCCACCCGTTTATTAAATTATATTTAATTACTTTTTTCTCATAGTAATGTAGAAAAATATTAGCTAAAGCACTTGAGAAAGCTGTTTCCATTGGAATGCCCTTAACTTGTTTATAAAAATTAATACCATTAAAAACGTAATTTTCATTAATATTAAAATTACATAACTCTAGCCAGTTATTTTTAGAAATGACATTTTCATTTAAATGTTCATCGTATATAAAAGTGCAGACCTTTATTAATTTTTCATGAGTTAGATTGGTGTATAAATTTTCGAAATCATAAGTATTAAGTTTATTAATGTTGTTGTAGAGACACGAGATTATTAATGACTATAAGTTTGATGAACATCAGTGAGAGCCATTTTCGTTTAACGTTTTATTAACAGTAACAAGCCAGTACAAAAACAAGAAATATATAGATAAAAGGGACATGCGCAATAGTTTTTATGACAAACACAACAACGCCATCTATATGAAGTTGACATAACTATTATATTTAAAGGTTATTAACTATTATTTTCCTATTTAGATGCAACATCCTCCAACCGCCAAAAGGTTCAAGTTTTAAACACAATATAACTAAGTTAAGAGCAACATCAAAACTCACATTAAAGCATCTCGAAATCAAAAAATATCTATGAAAAATTAATATAAAATGAAGTTGCACAGTTAAACATGTTTGACAGATCTCAAAGTCTTACTCAGAACACCTGATGTTTCCAAACGAAACAATCTCTGAAATGGTCGATCCAATTCTCCATTTTGTGTTTTAACCCTCGCAACGCGGGAAACACCATCACGACCTTTATAAATTTCAATTATCTTGGCCACAGGCCAATCAATTCGATTTTATTATCTGAGCCAATTAGTACTAATTCTCCCATTTCAAGTGGAGTTTGATGCACATGCCTGGAGTGTTTAAGAAGAGAAATATATTCTCTATAAAATCTAGTCTTAAGCTTTTGTTTAACAGAGTGAAGGTGTTTCGCACGCTTGCGTAGATTCTTCAAATCATTCTGTTCAAAATCATCAACACTGAATTCAGTCTGATCCTGTAAAAATAAAAAAGGTTAATGGCACTAGATCAGTTGGTTCTTCAGATAGGTAAGTCAGAGGTCTGCTGCCCCTCAGGGGCTCACCTACTATAGGTGAGTACGGGTGTCCCAATCCCGAGGTACCCAGGGATCTATACTCCCTTTATGTTTCTACTCCCCTACGCCTTCTGCTATCTGCTTAATTTTTCCTTCCCTCGACGGCAAGCGAGGGAGCTCTCCATGAGAAGCTGTCGCCACTCTGTTTGCTTCTTGCTTCTCATGGACAGCCAAAAACCCCACGTGTTGGCCGTGCGTGGCGACCCATTAGACGGGTGGTGCACTGTGGTTCCCGGTGTATCAACCGGCTGGTATCCTAACCATCTGGTTAGTCTGCTAGGGATCAAGCGAAAGGGTCAATCTCTGGGGCTTGGCGTTAAGGGTGGTCAACGTTCCTGGAGATGACTCTGAGCGTATAGGCTCCGGCTAGCACCAAGGTAAGTGCCGAGGCTGGGAGTGGCCAGAGCCGGTGGCTGCCTTCCCTCGTTGGGCTCGGTGGTGGGCGGTGCCGTCGGGGCCCGAATTCTTTTTACCATGCTGCATGGGTGCCAAAGGCAAACTTCGTCCCTTAAGTGGGCATGTCACTGTTCAAAACTCACCAATACATTTTGATTCTTTCTTTCTGGTCAAACGTAATTCCACAAATAACGAAACTTTCGAGAATGTTTCACCTTTTCTAGTGCAAAAGGCTATTTCTGCTACTGTCGGAGATGTCACATCAATAAAAAAAATTCGCTCCGGAGATTTACTTGTAGAAGTTAATTCTATGAAACAAGCGAAACAAATTATGAAAATTAAAGCTTTAGCTGATATAAAAGTAACAGTGGAACCTCATAAAACATTAAATTCTTCTAAAGGAGTTATAACTGTTGGAGAACTTTTTAATGTTCCTTTAGAGGAAATCGCATATGAATTAAAACCACAAGGAGTCACACATGCGCGACGCATTTTCATACGAAGGGATGGACAGCTCCTTCCAACGAAGCATCTGATCTTGACCTTCAGATCTCCAAAACTTCCCGTTTCTATCAAGGCAGGATATATTAACTGCCCAGTCAGACCATATATCCCAACACCTCTACGATGTTTCCATTGCCAGCGTTTTGGCCACCTAAAAACTGCTTGCCGCGGTAAACTTGCTTGTGCTCGCTGTGCGGAAGTCGGTCATGATAACGCTGAGTGTAATGCAACAGAAAAATGCGTAAATTGTAAGGGCAATCACACTTCTTATTCTCGGTCTTGCCCTATCTGGAAGTTTGAAAAAGAAGTCATTGAAGTTAAATTCAAGGAAAAGATGTCTTATCCCGAAGCCCGACGGATTGTCAAAGCTCGGACAACGACGTCTGGTAACACTTACGCTTCGGCAGTGAAGAAAACCCTTGTTAGCCAAAGTACACAATATGAAGTAAATGATTTTCCACCTGACATTGATACAGATACCTCTGATACGGTCAACTCGGAAACAGTTAAAGCTCAACGCAAGAAGCCTTCTAAAGCTGAAAAGTCTTTAAAGCTTAAAATTTCTAAGCACGGTTTTCCTCGCAAAGATTTGACAAAGACTTTTAAAAAACAATCAAAAAAGCAATCCTTAGCCCTGGGTATTGCGGAGAAAGGCCTCGTACACAAAGATTTTCCTACTTTGTTCGGTGGCATTCCGAAAAGTTCTGATGTAATTAACTTACATCCCTCGGAGGAGGAGGATGAAGATCTTAAGATGAGTTGCGGGGTTTCTCCAACTCCTAATGTCTGTGTCTCAAATTCTTTTTCACCTCAAATCTCTTAATGGGCACATTTATTTCATGGAATTGTCGCGGCATTCGCTCTAAAATTGTGGACATTAAATCTCTCATTAACAAATTTCATCCCTTTTGTTTCGCCTTTCAAGAAACTTTCTTGAAATCGGATATTCCTTTCAAAATACGTGGTTATAATAGTGTTCGTCAAGACGCTGTAACTGACACACCGACTTCAGGTGGAGTCTGTATCTTGACTTCAAATCTATATCCAAGCTCACCACTTCCACTACGCACTTCGCTGCAGGCTGTGGCAGTTCAAATCAATATTAAAACTCTCATCACAATATGTTGTGTTTACTTGCCACCGCATGACAATATAAGTCAGCAGGATCTTGATAATTTGGTTGACCAACTTCCACCACCTTTTATAATGCTTGGTGATTTTAATGGGCATAGTCATTTGTGGGGTTCGGAAAAGACGAATACTCGTGGAAGACAGATCGAACAGTTTATTTACAATAACAGTCTCTGCCTTCTAAATAATAACGAGAAAACATATTTCCATGAACCCACACGTACCTTTCATACTCTTGATTTGGCCTTTTGCTCCCCCGAACTTCTACCATTGCTTGATTTCAAGGTCGAAAGTGATCTAAATAATAGCGACCACTTTCCGATAATAGTCTCTCATGCTGAGAGGAACGGTGAGACTCAAACTTCCCCACGTTATCTTTTCCAACGAGCAGATTGGGTAGCTTTCTCTCGATTGGCAGAAATTACTAAAACTATGGTTAGTCTTGAAAACATTACAGAAGCGGTACAAAAGGTAATAGACTGTATAATACTTGCTGCTGACAATACTATTCCAAAGAGCTCTCCTCTTCCACGTAAATTTCGTAGACCATGGTGGAATAGAGCATGTTACGACAGCCATAAAGAACAAAAAAGGCGGTGGAATATATTTCGCCGGTATCCCACAATAGATAATCTAGTTGCTTTTAAGCGTGCCAGAGCTAATGCTCGTCGCACTCGCCGGCAAAGTCAGAGGGAATCTTGGATACACTTTATTTCCTCAATTACATCTTCGACATCTAGTGCAAAAATTTGGAAGAAAATTAAAGCTGCGAATGGGATATACAATGAGTTTTCCTTTCCGGTATTAAAAATTGGAAATACTCAGTATTCATCCCCGGCAGATATAGTCAATATCATTGGACACTCGTTTGCGCAAGTGTCATGCGCAGACTCGTATAGTCCAGCTTTCCTTGAGACTAAGAGACGCGCTGAACAGAAGTCTTTAAATTTTGAAACCAACAGGCATCTTCCATATAATTCGCCATTCACGATGTTTGAATTGAAAACGGCTTTAAACGAAGTTCGTGATACTACCCCAGGACCTGACGGAGTTTCATACAATATGCTTCGCCATTTGAACACAGTTTCTCTCTCTAATCTTTTAAACCTTTTCAATAGAATATGGACTGAGAAACAGTTTCCTTCACAATGGCATGAAGCAATTGTTATTCCGATCCTTAAACCTGGTAAAGATTCTACTAACCCTCTAAACTACAGGCCGATTGCTTTAACAAATTGCATGTGTAAAACTCTAGAGCGCATGATCAACACCCGCCTCATTTATGAATTGGAGATACGTAATTGCATTCCTCCTTTACAAAGTGGTTTCCGTAAGGGCCGGTCTACAATAGACAATCTCGTGCTTCTGGAAACTGAAATACGTAATGCCTTTGTAAGACGGAATCATCTTGTTTCAGTCTTCTTTGACATAGAAAAGGCTTATGATCGAACCTGGCGTTATGGTATTCTTCGATCACTTTTAAAGTTTGAGTTTTATGGCAATTTGCCGATTTTTATTCAGAATTTTTTATCCTCTCGCATTTTTAGAGTACGTATTGGAAATTCTTATTCCAGCCATTTTATTCAAGCTGAGGGTGTCCCGCAAGGAAGCGTCCTCAGTGTGACACTTTTTATCCTTTATCTTAGTCAGATTTTAGCCGAATTACCTCCATCTGTTAAAGGCACATTGTATGTTGATGACCTTCAGATATCTTGTCAGGGCTCTAGTATAAATTTAATTGAACGGCAGCTTCAGCATGCAGTGAATAAGTTAATGACATGGTGTAACGAGAATGGCCACACTCTTTCTGCTGAAAAGAGCCGCTGTGTCCACTTCTGTCGGAAAACGAGTATACATCCTGATCCTATAATTCGCATTGGTAATGTGGACATTCCTGTAGTTGCAGACATGCAATTTCTGGGAGTGATATTTGATAAGAAACTCACCTTTCTTCCACATATTTTGAAATTACGGAAGAAATGCGAATCACTTCTCAATATCCTTAAAGTTCTTTCGACAACGACGTGGGGTGCAGATCGCACCTGTCTGCTGAGGATTTATCAAGCAATAATATTATCCCGCCTTGATTATGGATGTGCTGTGTATGGCTCGGCTCGACCCACTGTTTTACGCAAATTGGACACTGTACATCACTCTGCCTTGAGAATCTGTTGTGGTGCCTTCAGAACCTCGCCCGTACAAAGTCTTTATGTCATCTGCCATCAGCTTCCATTACACTTAAGACGTAAAATGCTCTCGGCTCAATACTATCTTAGGATCCAGTCAGTTTTTAATCACCCGCTACGGCAAATGACAATTCCCATAGGTCTTCGAAGACTTTACAATGCTCGCCCCTTCAATATTCTCCCCTTCTGTGAGAGAATTCAAACGATTATTGCTGATGCAGGTCTTAGTGACATACAAATTAAACAGGCAGAATTCTATGCAATTCCACCTTGGAATGTCCCTATATTTTCATACATCAACCCCTTTTATACATTCGATAAGTCTTCCACAGCACCCGTCATATTTCAAAAACTCTTTGCCTCTCACAGGAATCAATTTTCGTCATACGAACCTATTTTTACTGATGGCTCCAAATCGGAGAGTTATGTTGGCTGCGGAATTAAATTTTTACAAAAAATCTACAGTTACCGCTTGCACAACTTTTGCTCGGTTCTGACTGCGGAACTTATAGCAGTTTTCTGCGCTCTTCAGAAAATTGCAGTTTCTGATGGGCGTAAATATATTTTATATACAGACAGCATGAATGCCTTGGAGATATTATCCAACCCTGGTAAATTGATGCATCCTGTGGCAGAAGATATTTTATGTTGCTTGCAAACACTTCAGGCCAGGCGCTTTTTAGTTTTATTCTGCTGGGTTCCTGGTCACGTTGGAATTTCGGGCAATGAAGACGCTGATTGTGCTGCCAAAGCAGCTTCTATTTTATGGCAGACATCAATTCCATATCGGGATTCCAAACTTAGAATTATTCATTATATCCATTCCCTTTGGCAAGAGTCTTGGAATCTGGAGACTCGTAATAAGCTACACTTCATTAAACCTCATATTCATTTGTGGCCTATTGTTTCGATAAGAACAGCCGACGTGAAACTGACTCGACTTCGAATCGGTCATACCCGTTTCACTCACAAATATCTATTATTTGGCGAGAGAGCGCCCCGATGCCTATCATGTAATGTTGATTTTAGTGTTGCGCATATCCTAGCTGAGTGCCCCAATTTTAATTCTCATCGCATTAAATATTTTAACTCAACTTCACTTAACATACGAGAATTAGTGGGGGAACCTCCCCATCTATATATTTTTAACTTTTTAAAAGCTATTGGATTTTATCATTTTATATAGATTAAAACTTGTTTTACTTATCTCTCATGTTATCATTGTTGCTGTTTTACTGATCTGATCTTGAATGTAATTTAAATTTCCCCCGTGATATTATCTCAAACCATACGATTGGCGCAGTATAGCCTGCCTTTGGCTCTTGCGCCATTAAACCCGAATAAACCAACCAACCAGAGGTCTGCTGCTGATGATGGCCTCACATTCGCACACAGCGGTGTAAAATTCATCGTAGTCAAGACATGCTTTTACTAGATTGCGTCTCAACAAATCTTAACATTCTCACTACCCTCTCCCACCAATCTCCCCACCAAGCAGCAGTGGGTGGATTGAAATGCCAGGAGATTCTCCTCAAATCTGAGTGAGCAATAATTACACTCCAGTCTATGTTCTTTAGCTCGTTGTTAGCACCGACAAAATTTGTGCCATTATCTGAATAGATTGTCTGCACTCGCCCTCGACGTGAGATGAATCGTCTCAATGCCAGAAGAAAACTTTGCGTGGAAATGTCCGTCACAAGTTCGAAATGCACAGCACGGTACACGGCGCATGTGAAGATAGCTATCCAAACCTTGTCGCGATTTCGCAGAACCAGAGGACCAGCCAGATCGACTCCCGTAGTTTCGAACACAGCTGACACTTGCACACGTTCCTCAGGAAGAGGAGCGAACATAGTTGTAGCAGATTTGGACTTAAATCTTTGGCAAACCACGCATTTGGAAATGACTGACCGAACGGTTTTCCTTAATCGCAAAATCCAGTATCTCTCACGAAGAATTGTGACGAGAGTTTGTACACCCACATGACTGAAGGTTCGATGCGTTTCCTCAATGAGCTTAATAACTAACTCATGTTTATCTGGCAACAGGATAGGTCGCCTAAAATAATCCCCTTCACTGGTAGAGATCAATTTTGTTTCAACTCTAAGAAGACCGTTGGAGTCCCGGTAGAGGACAAAGTTTGGAGGAATGGACTTATGATCCTTCCCAATTATTTTCTCTACATAAAGAAACAATTGAAACTCGGATTTGGTAAGTTCTTGTTCGCTTAAGCTTCCTTTCAGGATTGGTTCAATCTGCTTTTTTGCTACTGATTTAGCGTTGGAGATAAATCTTTTCACATATGCTAGAATTCGAACAATTGTAGAAAATTTCGAAACTCGCTTAGTCCAATCGAAGAAATCAGGCTCAAGTTTGGAGTTATTTAATGAGAGGTTTGTGATAACTGCAGGTTTTTTCTCTGAGGTAGCAAGTTCTAATGCGTCTGAAATATCCACGTTGTCAGTGTCTGGCCAAGAGTTACGATCTTTCAACCATGTGGGACCCTCCCACCAACGGACACCAAAAAGAGTCTTGGCGTTGCATCCACGAGACGCTATGTCTGTTGGATTCATTTCAGACGGTATATAATACCAATTGTCTTTGGGAAAACTTGAATGAATTTCTTGAACTCGGCTGTTCACAAAAGTTTTCCAAGGTCCGGTATTCTTAATCCAACACAGAACGACTTTAGAGTTGGTCCAGTAAAAGGTATAGATATCGAAAATATCCAGCGATGCCTTGACTGTCTGTACCAGACGAGTACCAATTAATGCAGCAAGGAGCTCAAGTGTTTTGGTGTAGACATCTCAGTTTTGGTCTTGGTGATGGTATCCCTCTTTAGAGGAGCGACACGTGATTTTGCCTGAACTAATGTTACTCGAACCTCGTTTCCATACTCTATGCGCAAAAACACGCAAGCGGCAAAAGTCTTCCCACTAGCATCGCTAAACATGTGAATTGTAGTAGTTAGCTTTTTAACCAATCCCCCGAAATAACGCGGAATTCGAATTAATTTCAAAAATTCCAATTTAGAAAACCAATTTTTAAATTCCCCTATTATTTCAGATGGCAGTTTATGATCCCACCCTAGTTTATCGTTTTTCCACGCTTTTTGCATTAAAAGCTTCGGAATGAATGTCACGGGTGCGGTAAAACCGATTGGATCAAAGAGTTTTTGCGAAATTGACAAAAGTTGCCGTTTCGTACATTTATTTTCAATTTCAGTTTTGACGTTCTAACATCACACGCAATTGTATCCGAATCAGGATACCACAAAGACCAAGTACAGATGAAAATCTACATTCATTTAAATTTAGACTTTGTTCCTCACCCTGTGAAGAAAACACCCATCCCGTTAACTCAAATCCAGCTTGAGACATTATTTGACAAGCTGTCTCTGAAAAATGTTCTAATTCAGATTTGTTGTCGACGCTTGTCACTACATTGTCAACATAAAATGCCTCTCAATTTTTTAGCGGTATCTCTCTCATTTACCCTTTATTTTATCCAAGTGGTGATAAATTGTTGCCATCAGCAAAAATGGGCTTGCAGAAAGACCGAATACCACTCTGCAATGCCTATAGATTTTAATTTCGCGTTTTCCAAAGTCTTTCCACCAAAGAAAGTGAAGAAAATCTCGATCCGAAAGAGAAACGCTCACTTGTAAAAATGCCTTACGGATATCCGAGATAACGCCAATTTTATCCTTCCGAAATTTATTCAAAACAGTTGGAATCATTTCTATGTAATTTTCTCCTGTAGCCAGGCATTGGTTGAGGCTAATAGAATTTTCATCTTTAGAAGATGCATCAAATACTAGTCGTATTTTAGTTGTTAAGCTAGATTCCTTAAAAACAGCTCTGTGGGGAAGGTATCTACATTTTAAATCATTCTCCTTATCTCTATTTGGAATTTGCTCTATGATACCCTGTTGTTCCCATTCCCGAAAAATATTGTCATATGCATCTAATTTTCCTAAAGAGATAAGCCTAGAAGTCATGGAGATTAGAAGTCTCTCCGACTGATCTCGTAAGTCACATAATTCCGGATGACCTTCAACCCATGGGAGATTTACTTCGTACCTACCATTACGAAATTTAATAGTTCTTTCAAAAAAGGATAAAGTTTCCCTATCCATTTATGTTCTTGTTTTGCTTTCTACAGGATCTCTAATCCCGAGAGTATCCAATGACCAAAGATCGCAAACTCTGCTAGCACTATGTAGTGAAATTATGGGCATAGCATGAGTAGAACTTGTCCTAGAGGATTCGGTTTTTCCCATAACTACCCACCCTAAATATGTTTGGACAGCAGTTAAACCATTCGGATGTTGACAAATAGAACCAGTCAAAAGTTTTCCCAAGTAATCAGCACCAAGAAGTATCGAAATATCTGAATTATCACTTTCACTATCAGGCAAATAAATCCCATTTTTAGAAAAAAATTTGACATCAGATTTACTTATTTTAGGAACAGTACCACAAATAGTTTCTTTATCCAATAAAACAACATTACACGAAAAGTTTCCGCGAATTTCCTGAAGTTCACATTTTAAAGCGGAATGTCTTATTTTTTCCATTTCTATGCCGCCAAATAAACTGTGTTAGGGACTCATAATGATCAGTTTTCAAGTTCAAATACTCCACAACATCACTTCTTATATATGACAATTGCGAACCACAGTCGAACAAAGCGCGTACAACCGCTGACCTCGCAGGCCCTAATACTCTAATTTGGAGCGTTTGTAACAAAACATCTGCGGAAGCGGAAGCGCTATTAATCACAACATTATTAATTTCGATTTTGTTGAAAGAAGAAAAAGATTTTTCCCCTTCTTTACATAAATTAGGGCATAATATTGGATAATGCTTTTTACAACAGATTAGACACCGAACACTAAATCCGCATTTATAGGCACGGCAATTAATTCTCAAGCAAGAGAAACACGCTTTCATTTTAATTACTTTTTTCCTTCTTTCTTGAAACGTTATTTTCTGAGCAGTGAAACAATCACAGCTGCGATGAGTCACCTTTTCGCAAAATAGGCAATATAATTTTTCTCCTCGTTTATGAAAGTTCGCTGGAGTATCCTTTTTTATTTGGTTTAAGAAAGCGGAAGCAGTTGGCGCCAGTGCCTCGTTTTCTTCGAATTTATGTGTTTTACTTATTTTTATTCGAACAGAATGTTTTAGACACGCGAATCCGTTCGGATCCAATGACCTCATTCCGAAGAAATTGCATTAAACGCTCAAGGTCAGGTGAACTCTCAGATTCCGAATGAGAAACAGAATTTCTTTCCCTTTCCCATACAATCAATGTATTATCAGGAATTGAAGACTCAACGAGCGGATATAACATACATGCATATTTTTCTTTAGTTACGCCTAAATTTTCTAAACAACGCAATTGTGTGTTTATTTGATCAACTAAAGTAACAAAAGGCATATTTTGAGATTGATTTAAAATAAGTTTTAAAAGCTGGCGCACATATAATTCAATTAACATTTTATCATCAGCAAAACGCGCCTTTAAACCCTTAATCACCGTTTTATAATCACTTTTAGAAACTTGATAAGATTGAACAAAATCGAAAGCCTTACCCTGAGTAGTTTGAACAAGGTACGCAAATTTTATGTCGTCCACCAATTTGGGATCCTCATCTATCTTTTTAAATAAAGATCAAAACGAAAACCAGTTTTTGGGATTTCCATCAAAGTGGACCAATTCCAGTCTTGGTAAATTGAGGTTGAGATTATCCGATTCAACCTGCTTATTTTCGTTTTCACCGGATTTCGTAAACTCTTGAAATCGTAATTTTCAATGAAACCAATGATATGAAACCATCGCGGTAATTTTCACATTTCTCCAATTCTTTTTCGATAATTTTCTCAAGACTCGGTCTATCTCCAGTGGTTTCTGATTGCGCATCCGAAGTAGAAGTAAGGTATGCAATAACCATATCGTCGTTGTCGCACAAGCGCTTGGATTTCTCTTCGAGTTTTGCAAATGCCAACGTGGCTTTTTGAACGTCGTTAGCCCTTATGAATTAATCCAGTTCATTTATTATTCTCGTTACGGCAGACCGTAGCACTTTGCCTTGAATTAAGCAATTTGAAGAAGAAGCCATTATGATAATGGCATATACGTTGGGCGCCAAATGTAGAGACACGAGATTATTAATGACTATAAGCTTGATGAACATCAGTGAGAGCCATTTTCGTTTAACGTTTTATTAACAGTAACAAGACAGTACAAAAACAAGAAATATATAGATAAAAGGGACATGCGCAATAGTTTTTATGACGTACACAACAACGCCATCTATATGAAGTTGACATAACTATTATATTTAAAGGTTATTAACTATTGTTTTCCTATTTAGATGCAACAGTTGTTATCTTTAAGAAAATCCAGTACTTCTTTGTTACTAGAAATAATAAAGTTGTCTTCATCTTTGATTTTGTTCAGGATAACTTTAAGTATTTAAAGAAATGTTTACCCGTATAACTGCCAGTGCTACAGGTCACGAATCTGAATGAAATTTAATTTTTGGAAATAAATAAGGATAGTTTAGAGAGCAAGTTTTATTTTATTTTTTTTAGCTAGCATTCTTTATCTAATTCCTTTTTCCCGGTGTTCTTTAACCTATAGGTTACGTTAGAGTTATATTCATTAATTAAAAGTTCTTTATAATAATATTTACAAATTAAACAGGAATTATTTGCCGATTTATCTATTACTGTAATAACAAATTTTTCTTTTAAAATTTTTTATTTCGTTTTTTAATGTTTTACTAAAATAAATCCCACGTTCTTTAGATCTGTCAAAATCAGTATTCATTTTTATTTTAATTTCCTTTAAAATTCTCACTTCCATTCTCCGAATCTTCCGCAGATTAGGATGCTTTTATTGCAAAATTATCTAGAAAATACCATTGGCCTGCGGAAGATTTCGGAGAATGGAAAGTGAGAATTTTAATAGACTTAATTTCATAAAAATCCATTAAAATTAGGCCTAATCCCCTGAAATTTGGCTTAAGAGGCCTAATTTAAGGGGATTTTCGGGTAACGAGGAATCATTATTAGACTTTCTTGTCTGCATTTCCTCACAGAAAAAAAAAATTCCTTTTTTTTTAATCCCTGCCTGAGGGTAACGCTTGAAAAAGTCTTCAGGCCGGATTCTTTTTTTTTATTTCGTTTATTTGATTTTCCTGTTAACTTGATTTTAATACTTTTGTATTATTGTTAACTTGTACCTTTTAGGACAGAAAATTCCGTTCAAAAAATATTCATTCTCATTGTATTTAGAATAAATAATCTTTGATCAGTCTTCGATGTCTTGTTTTATGGTTTTGTAAAAACATTTCCTTTCTGAACATTGAATAAATTAAATTGAAATAATTAATTGATATATATATCCCTTAACTGGGGAGGTGCGGCCTACGAGACCGCATTTCATTTACTCTTAATTTAAATTTTCTGATGAATGTATTAGTATGAAAAACTGCCAATATATTTTGCAGATATTTTTCTTGATATATAGATATGTTTTAAAACAATTTCCTAATATATTATCATTGAAAAAAGTAAATGCGTTGGAACATACATTTTCTTTTCAAATTACATGTCACAATAAATAATATTCTTCAAAAAACATTATATATTTTTCTTTTGAAATCATTTATTTTTACAGTATATGAAGGTATATAGAAGACAATATTATGTAAAATTCAGCAATTATATGAAAAATAAAAAAAAGTTGACAATGGGTAAAATTGGTCCTTTTTTTATAGGCTTGTGTGATTATATATATATATATATATAATACATTATCACTAGAAAAATTAATTATGTTTGAACATACATATCAGAATCAGTTGAATGCGAACTTTCATCGAAAAACTCTTCTGTACAATTTTCCTTATCACTAAAATCACTTTCTGCTTCATTTAAAATTGTCTGGAGCACTGCTTCATAATAGGATGAGTAAATTGGGTGATATTTCGGGGAACAAGTTTTAGCGCCATCTGTTAAGCCTTGTTTATCACTGGGGCACTAACATGGAAATGCAGTCTTAGAGACCGCGCTCGAAGGAATAACTGAATTATTTTAAAAAGCATCCGCTGAAATCGGTTGAAAAAGTTCACGTGTAGTGAAGGTCACAAAACAGGAAACTACTGGGTCAATCCATTCAATTGAGCTAAAAATAGAATAGGGGTGACTGAAAATCCATCTTCTAGCTATACTGCACGTCTCCAGCTAAGGGATATACATTAAATATTTTTAAGTTATTTTAACTTAATTAAGGTGTTTCTCTTTTTAAATTAGATAGTATTATATTAATAGTTAGATAGTATTATAGTAGAGGTTGATCACAAAAACAATTATAATACCTGTAGAGAAAAACTCATTTTCAAGCTTAAAATATATAAGTACGCTATCGTGAATTTTCCTTCAAATACAAATAATTATAAAAATAAATTTTATATGCAGTTTATATTATAATTTATTATTCTAATATAAAAAAATTTAAATATGGTCAACAACAAGAATTTTCGTTGATATGCTTAAATTTAAACCACTTTATTGCATCTGTAAATGTTTAATCGTTCGTTTTCAAACCCCTGTTAAAAATATTTTAAAGAAACGTCATATTGTATACTTCATTAGATAATGCTAATTTTTAAATAGCGTCATTTGCTGGTACTGCATTTATGAATGAAACTTTATTTACAGGTACTGTGTATTCTGTTCAATTTAATTTTTCTTTTGTAGGACTAAAAAGGCTCTATCGAAACGAATATTTGAGGTTTTTTTTTTTTTTAAATTAGAACACTGGTGAGTAGGAAGTTAAGGAAATTATAATATAAGTTTAAAAAATATATCTAATAATAACCTAGATTTGAATAAAAAAGAGTCTAATGAAATATTAAAATCTAATGAAATATTAAATTTTGCCAACATTTTAAATCACAAATTAATTATTCGATTTCTAGAACTTTCTCTAAGAGTAATTAGTTAATTAAATTAAAATGTGAAAAATAATGTAAAAAATATTTAAAAAAACTCTTTTTTTGAAACAGTATTGGCTAATAATAATCAGCGTTTGGAAAGATACTGTTTTCAAAACTCTGTAATACACGAAAGAGAATGGGGAACAAAGATTCATGAAATTAAAAGAATAATGTAATCTTTAAGAGTAAATAAAAAAAAGACTAATACGAAGGCCGTAAGATTTGCCTTTTAATCCGTTCAAGTCCGTTGACTGCTGTCATTTGTGTATCGTGATACAAATTCGGTGGTATTGTCAGAGTAACTGTCAAACATGTTCAATGAATATAAGCTCAGTTAGTTACATAAACGTCCAATTTTAAAGCAAGACTAGTGCTATTTTGGGACGAACCTCGTAATTTTGAACCACGGTCACATGACGAGGACGACACTTTAACTGACACCCCTTCTCTAAACTTCCACACCACACAAGTAGGAGGACGTTTGACCCTAATAGATTTAACGTGAACCAGACCAGCTTACCGACAGTTCTTTGATGGAATTGAATCTGAAATCTTCGAACCAGTCTCGAACCTAAACCCTTCCGAAGCCGAAGCCTATATAAGCCATCACTGCCCTTCAATGAAAATAAAGATAGATACTAAGAAAATTAACATTCAGAAAAAGAATAAACAAATTAACAAATTGCAAACAAACAATAAGCAAACATTTATCACCAGAAAATTTTAAAAGACTGTTTAGTAAAAAAATTCGTTGAGAAAAGTTTCACCTTGAGGATACTTCTGCAATAAAATATTTGCCAATAACGCACTTACAAGCAGTTTTATTTACAATTTAAATGCATTAATAAAAAGATGGAGATATTATTAATAAAAAGGTTAGTTTTTTTTTGTTTGGTTTTGTTTTAACAAATCACGTGTCATGAAGAGAAAAATAAACTATAACATCTTTTATATGATGAAACGCATTTATTAATGTGCTAACTCAGAAAATTTTATTGTCGATTTTATTTTTTTACTTTTTGGTCCTGGTATGTCTTTCTTTAATTCTCAGCCAGGTGGCGCAAATGAAATTATTAATAATTAATTCTTTAAATAATAATAAAATTCCCAAAATATCTAATTAATGTGCATTTTTCGAGAACAAGTAAGAAGAGTAACACTCTCAATTAAAGCCAGCGTGCCAACCAAGTTCCAACCTCCTCACCAATCAAAAGCGCGGCGGCTGTACGGGACCAGCGGCAAGATTGTGGAACTTGCCGACCGCGAAATTTAAAGTGTAGTGTTTTGTACTAATGGTTGTGTATTAATTTTTTTTAATTGTTAGAGCCCATTTTGTTGTATTACTCTTACAAATCTGAAAATTTTAACATATAAAGAAGCGAGTGAGAAATCGAATGCAAAATCCCATCTTCACAAACATGAAACAAATAAAATAAAATAAAATTGTGTAACAAAAACAAAAAAGCATCTACAATCACATAAAGCTTCTAATCAGTCTGTTCTAAGTATATTTATTTTATGCAACGTGTCTTTTTTTTTTTTGTCATTCATATTACTTTTTTTTTTTACTTTTAGATTTTTAAAGAAAATTCCTTTGAATGGATCCCAAACATATGATGCCTATTTGATTTAAGAAAATGGATTTTACGAATTACGAAACCGGAAGTCACGTCATTAAGACAACTTTAGAAATTAGGATAGAAGATTTTTATTCAACTTCTGATTTGATTGGAAAAGAACACCGAAATCCTCATTCTTTAGTTCAAAGCATCTACGCCGCAGTCTATCCCAACGGAGTTGATGCAGACACTGAAGGCTGGGTGGTCGTCCTTCCAGATGTAGATGTTAGCCCAGGTTGGAATCCAGAGAATGAAATGTTATCTTGGATAGTGAGTATTATTGATAACACAGGCACCCCCAAAATTCCCCGATCTTTCGAGGAATGTCATTTTGACGGAGACTTTCAGCATGAGAAATATTTAGAAAAATCTTTTATCATCAGCAGAGCAGATGAATTCCTGGCAGAGAGTGTGCTGACCTTGCGTTGTGATATTTATTTCACTTGGAATGACAACAAGGATGATTGGTCTGGGTGTGCTTATGAATACATGAAAATGAAGAAGGAACAACTGAAACTCCTCAATGGTTTTTTGCACTCAATACCGAAAGCAACAGTCGACACCAGTGTTGAAACGGGACATTCGGGCGAAGCCTACAAAGTTTATGACTTCACACACCGGATTCTCGCATTGCCGCAGTTTGACGAGGTGAGGAAAGCCTTCGGCATTTACGGTGTTGCCCCTTCGTCCCTATCGAAATCAAAACAAAACAGTCCAGAAATTTGGGACATTTGGGAACACGTCTGGATATTCGACATTTACCCAGACAGGTTTTTCCTGCTTCTCGATGAAAATCAGGAAAATGTGGGATCGAGCCTCATAAAAGCGTCTCCCGTCTTAAGACGATGCTTAAGCACTCCGATGAAAGAGAAGCGTGACAAACGTATCGAACTTTATCATGTGAAAAGTCGGGCCTTCCTAATGATATTATTCTTCCTAGAGAAAGGCATGCTCCCTCCCGCACAATTCGATGAACTGGTGGATGTCTACAAAATATCTCATTTATACGAAATGAAGGAACTGCAGCAGAAATGTACCCAGCAGTTGGTGAAGAGTTTGGTGTTTCCGACTGATTTCGAAGAACTGCTGAGAATCGCATACCTCTATTCTGATGAATATCTATCAACGATCTTAGATTCCAGCTGTGAAGAAGATGTGTGTCCATTTCTGTTTGACTGGCGATTAAATATAGAAGATAGACCGGATTTCGCCTGTTATATTTGATAAATATTTTTTTTAGGTTGACGAACGATCTTTTTGATGCATTCCATACATATTTCATTCGAATTTGCTCTCAAAAAAAAGAAATTAGATTTCATTTATTCTTTAGATTTGCAGAGTAATTGAAGCATTATTGTGCTCTCATGCATATCTGACGATTTTAATTTTTTAGATAAAAATTTTGATCCAACTTTTGTTTTGGAGTTATATATCCAGAAAGCTGATGAACTCACAAATCTGCCACTGCATTATGAAATTATGATATACCTTGAAAACTTTCATTTCTTCTACTTTCGTTTCTCTAATGGGTTGTCATCATTCTTTATTAACCACAGAATTCAATCTTCATTTTTATTTTTAATTAAATTTGAACTAAGGATGAATTTTAGAAAAATGGCGATAATAAATTTATATAAATGTTAAATTACTCTCTCTCAAGGAGTCTAGATCTCATAACAGGAACAACGTCTCAAGAAATAAACAAAATTTTGTGGAACAATCGCTTTATGCAGTAGGTTTAAATAATAAAAGTAACACCATATTGCAATTTATCCGCATTTGTTTGATATAACAGAAAAGCAAACAGGACTGTGCATGAATGTTTTGTTTTTTTATTTCTCTGCACTGGTCACACTCAAGGACTTGCATTCTTCCGATATTCTCATACTCTTATTCACAATTTCTTATCCACAATTTGAGCGTGCATCGTAAAGCGAAATTAAGCAGACGTGCCAGAACATTCTAACATATTCTGAAATGCTAACAATTATACATTATTCAAATTTTACTCAAAAAATTTGGATTATACACTAAAACAATACACGCAAATTTAATTTTTAAGTACACATATTTGTAAAAAAAAATGACACAAGAAAACACCTAGGGATAAAATGGCACACATGCATTGAACATGAATGCAAAGACATTTTAACTCATTCAGAAGGGATATACAAATTTATGTGATAAACCGCCTGAATTCGATTGAATTTTGGCTGTTCTTGCGTAATTATCTTAACTATGAAATTCCCTGTCATAAACAGTGGCGATTCGAAGTGAGCAGTGGACTGCGCTTTTATTTACAAATATATTCAATTCTTTTGCGACGAACAGTTCATATATAAGTGCAGGAAGTAGAGTTCACATGTAATCATTAATACATGGCTGCTGAGGTATAACATGGAGGTTTCTTTGTTAAACCTAACAAATAAAATAGCACTGAACTTTTACAGCTTCTGCTGCGGCTGTTGAGCCGATGCGGGTTAACGTTCTAATGAGTCACCGACAGACCAGACGCAGTAAGGCGCGTAAAAGGGTTGCTGTAATTTTAAGATCGCCATGTTTGGCGTCATGCTACGTTAAAAATAACAAATAGCAATTCCAAAAACGAAAAAAATGTCGCTTTCACATTACCACGAATTCAAATGGGTACCATGGACTCTTAACAGACAATTTTTCTCACTGTTTTAGAGTATTTAAAAAGACGGTTCTACCTCCCTCCGATAATTTAAACTTCATTGCTGCTCTACCTCCCTCCGATAATTTAAACTTCATTGCTG
>JAPMOR010096961.1:0-13230 GCA_026543865.1 Argiope aurantia | reverse complement strand
TCATCATTATTTAAATGTTTGATTTTTGTAATGAGCACATGCTGCGGATAATTTTGATAAGCCAAATTACTGAGAAATTTCTAATAAAATGGTAGCTATCATAGCCAGAATATTGAGTGCAATCTCCAAAATTGATAGATCTAGCCACCTATATCTAAATATCAACATTAAAAGTGCCCTTTTTTTCCGATTCTATTGTAAGCCCGTTTTGAAAAGTGAAACATTTGGCTTCACAGAAAAAACATTCATTTTTAAAGATATTTTATTATTTCTCAAATAAACCCACCGGAAATACAATTTCAGGAAATAATGTTGATTTTAATAATATAATTTCCAAAAGTTTCAAAGGTATTTCACTTTTTATTGAATATATTCTTAATACAAACCTGAAGCGATATTTAAACCAGTTATAAAACAGGAAAAGTCGAATCTCATGTAATTGCACAATAATAATTTCATATTTTCCGTAGGTTTTCGACGTGGATAATTGTTAAAAGGAAAGTTAAAAAACATCATAACTACATGAGAGATCCGGAAAGGTAAAATTCGATGCAGAGAATTAACATCTACAGTGGTGTCAAAAACTGTGGACACTTTTGAAAATTTTAATGTTTTCTAACTTTGTATGCTTATAGAAAATGTAACGTTTCACAAAATGCAAACTTTTATATATCATTTTAAAGAGAATTTAATGCCGATTTCAATACAGAAAGCAAAATTCAAATATTTACAATACAAAAATAGTTGAGCGACAATAGTTATCGATATACATTAGATGATGATAACTGTAGTGACTTATCAGAACAGTAGAGTACCCTTTATTTTTTATTACAGCTTCAGACTGATGTTTTATTGAGCTGACGAGAGTTTTGAGCTCTTCCTTCGTTATTTCATAATTCCAGGAAATTATTATAGCCTCAAATAATTCTAATTTTATTTAATGAACGCTTCATTTGCATAAAAGTTTTCAAACAATGCCATAATAATTTTGAAGTCAGGACTGCTTCCCGGCCATGATAATAATTCTTTGCTCTTTCTACTCAATAATTTTGCTGCGTGGCAAGGAGCTGAATCCAGCAGATAATAAATGATGCGTTTTTGTGAAAGAGATCACTGATGGAATGTGTAAGTTTTGGCTCTTGAATAGTGTCAATATATTTTCTTGCATTTAATGTCCCATCGATAACATGAAGGAGACCAACACCGTCTGCTGACATGCATGATCAAATCATAACACTAACTGGCTTCTTCATAGTTGCCTGAATGCAGTCAGGATGTAGCTCTTCCCCTATTCCATGCCTTATATATTTTCGCTATCACTACCGAATAACAATATCTTTGTTTCACCGCTCTGTATAACTTCTGACCACTGATGATCTGTCCAATAAATGCGTTCCTTTGCTCATTGTAAACTTTTTATATGCTGCTGTAAATTGAGATAAGGATTTTGTCTTAGAATTCTACTTCTTAGTCCAACATCTAATAATCTTCTACTGATTGTTCTTGAACTGATATAAATGACAACATCATTCAATTGACTTCGGATGTCCATTGATGACATTCTTCGATCTTGGAGACATATTCTTTTTATTCTTCTGTCATCAGAAGATGTGAAGCACCTTTTTCAGCCATTTCCTGATTTGTGTTTCATTGAATTTGTCTCCTGATATCATAAACAAAACTTTCGAACTCCAGATGTAGTCATTGAACCACCCACTTGTCTTGCAATTTCAGCATAGGAAAAACCACATTTATGTAACACAATAATCTTAGTTGTCTTTCTAGGTGTCAAAATATATTCTTTTCTTTGATGTCATTACTTCTTAACTAAATATTAGGAATATTTACAAAAATCCCAACTATATATTAAAAGTTTAACAAAATTTCTAACTTGCAATTTGATTACATAAAAAAAAACAGGCTTCCGTCTATAGAAAAAGCACAATAACGACTTGTACCAACTTTAAACATGATGTCAGCTTCTGCTAGCAGTTATTTACATTTGACTGGTTCCCAGAACAAGAACAGTGATTTGTCAGGAAAGTTAGAAATTACATTCCACTTCATCACTGTGTTTGTTATTCAGATTAAGGTAATAATAACTTTTTAGTATTGAAAATATTTGAATTTTACTTTTTGTATTGAAATCAGCATTAAATTCTCTTTAAAATGGTATGTAAGAGTTTGCATTTTGTGAAATGTAACATTTTCTATAAGCATACAAAGTTAAAATACATAACGATTTTCAAAAGTGTCCACAATTTTGGCCACCATTTTATGCCTATCAGATTTTTCCAAATCCATAAAGGGATTGAACTTCTGTCGGTCTGTAAGCGTAGTAACCCAAAGACAAAATGACTTAAATATATCAAATTTGGTATGTAGTTTTGGGATTAAAAGTGCAATTTATTGTCATTTTTTTCTTTCGATTGGTTAAGAAAAACACGATTAAAACACAATTATTTTTGTTTACTATGCCAAGAATTAATTGTCAAATAACTTGCCAAGAATAACACGATAGTTGCAGTGAAAATGCTAAATTCAGGCCAAAGGTTAATATTTCGTAACTATTCTATTCCAGTGCCATTCAAGGCGTTCTCTGAGATAACACCTTTATTTGAAACTATGCGAGAAAGTTTTGGGCAGACCATTCCCGCAGGTTTTTTATTTGTTTTATGAAGGTTTAAGAACATGTTAACTTTTTTATGTGTATGTATCTCTGACTGACTCTTCATAAAGCTCTATTTCTACTGATAGCGTACTATTAATCAGTTATAGCATTATGTAAAAGTATACGAAGATAAAAAAAAAAATCTGCCCTGTGTCCAATTCAAAATTTAGCTTTCTGCGGTATTTTCTTTATTGTATTGCCTGAAAGGAACAAAGATATTCAGCGATTCAAAATTCCTCTCTGGAATGCGTTTTGAAATTTAAACCCATAATTTAAGGCGCATTAATTAATTAAAACTGGAGATTATAAAGCTAATTTGGAAGGTGAACTTAAACACGCTTAGAATATAAACCAGAATGAAAAAGTTCAAAGAAATTTAATTCAAAGAACTTCTTCAAGAATTATCTTTGAACTATCTGAAATGACTAATCTATTCAAAAATACCCATTTTCCTGAGAATGAATAATCTATTTCTGACGAAATCCAAATTCTAAAACAAACTCACAACGACATCACAGATGAAAAGACAATATAACCGATCGCAATCTATCTTTATTTTTTTCTTCTTGGTTTATTTTAACATATCTCACGCGCTTCAGTTTATCAGGAAAAATTATAATAAGCACATATAATTTTCTTAACGGAACACAATGAATAAAAAAATCAACATATTTTCCCTCATCAGTATCATACGATCATTTCCAAAAATTGTTGTTCGATGACGAATAAGAGTTCGTTCTGATTTCCTTCATTCGAACGTCCAGAACAAATTGTTCGTGCGGTCTGTTTCAACGAGCGGAGGTGGTTGTTGATGGCGAGCACCCCCAAAAGCCTTCTCTTCACAATGGGGAGGGTCAAGGAGAGCTTCCGCTGACCGTCCGCCGAAAAATTGTTCTATTTCGAAGCTTACGCTCGAGTGCACCCACGGGAAGAAGGTTCATCATAATTTAGAAAATCCATTGTTTAGGGTTTTAAGTGTTACCTCTCTGGTCATCTGTCCGTTTCCGGTAATCGAGTGCATTTACCTACAGGTGGGTGGTTGAAGACCCCCACTTTGTCTTGAGGACTTCCGGCCGAACGGGGAAGATTTTGGATGCTAAGAGGTTGAATCATAACAAGCCAAAGAGCTAGAATGACCTGTAGAATTTGTCATTCATAATAATGTATATTTTAATATTAGATCTCAGACAATTTTTATTGTTATCGAGAATACTTGCAAACAAATTAATATATATATATTTGAAAAAATGCTTTCGTTTTAAAAATAGTTATATAAGAACAAGCCAGTCTTTTATGAGATAAATTTATGTTTTTATGAAACAGGTCTAAAGTGCCACTTTAATTTTGATCTATATAAATAAAAGCTAAATTTATATTTAACTTGCGCCCTGTAGAAATCCAGCCTACTCAATATATTTTTCTTCAAATTTTTCTCACAAGTAATCTAAAGAATAAGGAGGATTTTAATGAAGATTTCGTATCAATTAATTAAAAATATTATCTTTTTTTTACTAGTTAAAACCAATTTTCATGCATAGTAAATTATTATTTTATCATTAATGAGGCCTTTCCTTTTAAACCAAAATATTAGAGATATTTTAAATTATTTTATTTATTTGTCCCGAAGGTCTTTTATTTATTTATTCTTATCTTAATTTATAAGATTTTCATAAGCTTAGCACTAATTTAGCTATTTCTAAGCGAATCGGAATACTTGATCTGAAAGAATTGAAGTTGTTGCAATGGTAGAACTTTGTATTTAAAATTTTGTCAGCTTACTCATTTACAAATTAAAAAGCAACAATAAAAGGCCTGGTTTTTGTGCTCTTCGTTAAAATTCTTATCTTTAATTCGTGATTGGAGTTTTTAAATAATATTTTGAGATTAAAAAGAATGGATAGTCAAGAATTTATTCCATTATTATTCTCTTTGTACTTATTGTACATTTGTATTTGTTCTGTAACCCAGATTTATACATAGGATCTGTACATATTTGTATAAAATTCAAATGCAGCAATGCAGTTTTTTTTTTTCATCTGTGGAATTATTATCTTTTAATTCTTACTCAAAAGGATCCACTTGCTATTCATTTATGTAAAGCTGCAATGCAGTTGCACAATTTTTCTTTCACTTTTCTGTAATCGAATTATTATCTTTTAATTTTTTCTGCTTGTTTTTTACTTTCCATTCACTTATTCTTACGCTCACTGATTGGAGATGTTCGTAATTCTGAATAAAGAAGCACGCAGTAAAAAGTCAATTTTTGGCGAAAACATCAAATAATTTTTTATATTCAACTTTTTTTTTAATTTCTGAACAGTTTTCTCTATAAAAAAAAACCCATTTAAATTTTGTTTCTAAGTTCATTTTTTGAAAAATTAAATAAAATTTTCTCTTTGCATATTTCATGATTTAATGTTACTTTACATCTTAACTAGTTGTAATTATAAATTATGAAAAGATCCTCTGATGTAAAAACCATAGATTAAAGTCTAATCTATATTTTTAGCGTAAACGTATTATAACAATTTCGTGACAAGATAAACAATCTATATTTTTAGAAAGATCGTTTTATAATTGTTTTAGTACTTCAAAACGAGGGGAAAAAATATTGACAATTTTATGTTATTTTGAACTCAACATTTAAATATGAATAGAAATACAGCTTATTTCTTAGTCCTGGAATTAAGCATTTCTTATCTGCAAGATTTTGAATAAATAATTTTATATATATATATTTTTTTTTTGCTTTATATTTTATTTTAAACAAAGCAAACTAAAAAAACCACATTTCTCCCAAATTTTAAAAACATTTCCGCTTACTTTACGTCTTAACTAGTTGTAATTATAAATTATGGAAAGATCCTCTGATGTAAAAACCATAGATTAAAGTCTAATCTATATTTTTAGCGTAAATGTATTATAACAATTTCGCGACAAGATAAATAATTTATATTTTTAGAAAGATCGTCTTATAATTGTTTTAGTACTTCAAAATTAGGGGAAAAAAACATTGAACATTTTATGTTATTTCGAACTCAACATTTAAATATGGATAGAAATACAGCTTATTTCTTAGTCCTGGAATTAGGCATTTCTTATCAGCAAGATTTTGAATAAATTATTTTATAGATTTTTTTTTGCTTTATATTTTATTTTAAACAAAGCAAACTAAAAAAACTACATTTCTGCCAAATTTTAAAAACATTTCCGCTTTTAACATATATTTTTCTTCCATAGGTATATTTTTCAATCTATTTTATACAAAAATTTAAACATTGAAGAATTTTTTAGCATTTTTCAAAATATTCATTCCCCTAACATAGTCACATACCTACCACATGTAGATTTAAATACAAATGTTAAAATTAAAAATAATAAATTCATGGGCATTTTATAGATTAATTCAAATTTTAATTATTCCTTCAAAACTATCAAAAATATTAATATATTTAATGAAATAGTTGAAGAAACTGAAAATATTCTACTACAATTCATTGCTTATATAAGAATTATTTACCCTTTCAAATGCAGACCTATAGAATTATATTATTTCCGAAAACTTTTAAATTATCTGGAAATACGTACATCAACTATTAAATACATATACAAGAATAATTTTCTTGTAGTAAATAAAAGGCAGAAATTATTGTTGAAATTACTAAAAGAGATTTGGAATTGGAATTGCTGAAATACAAGTACTCACATTTTTATATATTTTACATTTTCTACCATTTCTCGCAAATAAGCGGTTTGACTAACTAAAACATCCCATTTTAAGTAGTAACTTTTAAATTTTGTATTTTGCAATCATTAATTTTCTTGATATTTCAACTATATATAACTCGTCTGAAAATAAAATCAGTAATAATATATTTATAACATGTAACAATAAGGAAATAATAGCAAATATTTTATTTTTCTCGTAATAGGCTTGGATATAAAATAAACCGTTCAATTTTCTTTTTTCTTTTCTCTATCTCTCTTTCTTTTTTGGAAAAGTTACAAATCTTTCTCTTCAATAAAAGAATTGTAATAACATGAAAAATTTATCAAATATTAAGAATTGTGAACGTAAAATTGTGACGATAGTGATATATATCATTAAAGCAATCATAATTTCTTTTTGTGATATTTTGAAACGTCTTCCATCTTTTCCTGTTCTGCGTAAAAGTGAATAACAAACTACCTTAAAAACTTTTTGATGCCATTAAAGTTTGATTATACAGAATTAAAATAGTTCCATCGAAGGCTGTCCAAGATAATACTTTATCCCGGCTGTAATTTTATTTCAATAACGTTATAGGAAATGGAACAAATATCATACTAATAAATAATGCTGTTTTACTATTGATAATGATGCCAATAATCACTTGAAAACATTTTAGTTGTGCATATTGTGCTTAACATGCTTGAACGAACAAGGTTAGCTTATATTTTTATTTACTGATTTAGATTTCTTCTTTATTCATCTGCTATGAATAATGTACCAAATCTTGAGATTTGAAGATTCAATCCAATTTTTGTGTTTTTTGGTCACTGAATCGTGTTCAACGCTTTATTAACACTCGAATATTCGTAATATCATATTAATATCTTAATGATTGAAAACCTAATGATAAGTTTACACTATTATTCAAAAGTAGAAAAATTATACATTTCATCCAATTTTTTGTAAAACTCAAAATTATAAGGAGGATATTTACAGTTCTACCTTCGATTTTTCAAGATAAATCTGGGTTTCTGGGATAAATTTGTATGGATGACAACGGATGTTTTATGTAATTCAAATGGTCCTCAATTATATTGAAAACGGGAGTATTCGTAGAATGGCTAAGTATATCTCCGAGTCTAAATCCGTCTGAACGTGTGTCGGAGGCTTTTATGAAAGTGATACACATCACTGCACGGAAATATATCAGGAGCTAAAAGCATCGATGTTTTCTTCAGGGATCTGCCACGTCTGAATATCACTCTGCTCTAAGAATCTTGCATCATAGATAGTGGTACCTAATAATCATAATCCTAATTAACAAATACGAGAGCTATCATGACCATTGCATAATATAATTCAGTGGACTCTTGTACAATGTGGAGCTAAGTTCCACAAGATAGGGAATCTCAAACATCCATTAGAGAATTTCAAATATGTCTCTAAAGTCATATCACTAAAAAGTGTCTTAACTTGCCATTTTTAATCACAGAGGAAAGAATTCTTTTTATTTAAAGATGTTAACATGTTATAAATATTTTATTAAATAAGACTAATTGTACCTTACATTACAATTATTTTATTATTAATCTACATTACATGGAGTAGTAGCCCTGATACTCGAATGCTATATACTGTCATACAATTGTCCTGATACTACTAGCATGATAATTGTGTAATACAATTAAGTACACTCTTTTACAATGCCGGTACAGTTCTCGAAAAATAGGGAATCGCAGACAGTGGGTAAATTTTGGGAATATCAAACATGGCTTTAATGTCGTATCTCGAAAACATGTCCTCAATATCAAACATATTCCTTTTATTCACAGATGAATATTTGAAAATTTAGTTTATAAATGCTGATGTGTTATGGGTATATTAATAAACATTATTAATAAAACCGTGAGACTATAGATATTTTTATGATTCAGCAATCCTTTTACTGACGGAAATTAAATGTAATTTTTAAAGACATTTAGGGCAATTTGTCAATTGAAAATGCATGCCTATCTCCATTGATTTAGAAATTAGTTACAAAACCCCGATTAGAACGGACACTGAGCGTGATTTCAGGAAAACGGTCAAAAATCACGGTTGTAAGACATGCTAGATTTATAAGAAATAGTTTAAAGTCGAAAAGAATAATAATCTTTCCACCAAATTCTTCTCTCTACGCCAGATCATGCAACAGACTTTATCCGAAACATATAACATAGACCTGATCATGATCATCAATGTCCTGTATCTGTATCAATCGTGTAGCTTTTGCAGGGTTACATTTTTATTTCCATTCATAAGCTTCACATAACAGTTTCACAGGGCAACAATGATTGTTTGGAAAATCCTTTTTTAAATAATTTTTGCTAAATATGTGCAGAAAAGATTGATTTATGGCAATAACGGTACTAGAATTTGATTGAAACTGGGAGTTTGGGAAAATACCAAGATGACTGTTGTATAAATGGATCTACCATTAAAAATATTATCAAAGTTTTTTTTATATTGGTAAATTTTATATTATTTTTATATTTATTTTTATTTTATATATTTTTATTTATTTATATTATCTTTATATTGGCATTGTAAAAAATATATTTGTAAAAAGGATTTTATTTTTACAGTAGAATTATTATAATGTGATTGCGATTTCATTGGGATATTGTTTAAATCATAATGTAACCATTTGGCACATTTTAGTTTTTAAAAAAAATTACGGAAATTATTTTTTTTTAATTATATGCAATTATTCAAAACACATCATTTTCGGTGAAAAAAAAAAGTCATGCATTCTAGGGTTAATGTGAATTTGGAGGACAAATAGTCCAAATACTGAATATTTTGATCTTTCATTCTCCTTTAGGAACAAGCAAGTATTTTGATGAAGTAGTTATCAAAATATTGAATAAAATTCTTAAGATTTTTAATGCTGTTGATAATTTTCAACATCTTCAAAGCTTTCATACTGGAATGTGCAATATTTTGTTTCTAATAAAATTGTACATCTTGTGGTTTTGCCAAAATATCTTTCACCTCACTTCTGTTGTATTTTATATCTGGTGGTGTGAATTTAAATTCTGAATCAAGTTCCCTCTTATCCTAGCTCTCAAAATATTTGTCCTGTAAATTGAAAATATTTTCTTTATTTCTACAACTTTTCATCGAACGGGACTACTGTTCATTAATATACCAACTTGATTTTTTTTAAAAAAATTGCTTATTTAAGGGATGTATTAGGTACATAGACAGTAAGCTTCAAGTGATAAAATTTGGCCTTTAATTTCTTAAAAGAAATACATTCATAAGAAAACGAAGACATCCTATACTATACGAACTTCTGCTCGTTTACTTAACATAGCAAAACTTCCGTCTAAATGACTATGAAAAGAAGCATTGATTTTTCTTAAGCTATTCAGTTTGTTTATGGTACCGTTAGCAATGTTGATTTTATACTGAATAAGAATTGACCTTGAATTTTTGAAAGGAAAAAACACATTAAAAAATCCTGTAGAGTCAACATTCACTCCATTACACGATAGCGTATAGAAACTAAAAATTCCTCCAAATAACTATGAATTGTTAGGAATTTTTCTATTTAAAGGGGACAGTGGACTTTAAATAAATAAAAAGGAACGAAAATATGAAAGTTTCCTTTTTATTATTTCTTCATTCATAGATATAAGTTTCTATTCAATTAAAATAGCATTCTAAAATTAATTGTATAATAAAATAAATATTTGAAGAATATGAGAAAAAATAAGTACATTTTAATGACTTTTTATGAAAAACTATGTCCCATTATATTTAAATATATTTGAAATATTCCAGCGTCTTAAGTTTTGGGGAAATTAATTAAAATTGATAATGAAGATTTCAGTTAAATATTAAAATAAAACTGTGTGTGCATTTTATGTTTCGAATGCTTTTAGATATTTAAAAGTCAATTTTAGTTAAGAAAAACATAAAATTCTTTTGAAAATTTTGTGCGCGTACATAAAGATATTTCCAAAAAATTAACTTTTAATTAAAATTACAAAATCATCCCCTGTTTTATATCAAATAAATTTATATAGAATAATAAGGTAGACATAATAGAAAAAAATCAAAAATTAAGTTACTTGAAATGTATTAAAAATTTTTAAAATTATATGTTTCTTAATTTTTTAAAAAAATAATGTAAGTTTAAACGTTTTAAAGAATTTTCTGATTCATAGATATTTGGCTTATTTATATTTTAATACATATTCATAAAAAATTTCATTGCGCTAAACAAATAATTCACAAAAATGCATAATAGAGTTCACTGTCACCTTAAGTAACAAATGCTCTGCAATTATATTTGTCGTGGCTGGTTCGTGAGTGCTTTGAATAAATAGGCAAATAGAAAACTTAACAACAAATTTATTGCAGATTCGTTCGAGTTACTCTGCTCAGTAACTCCTTCTTCTCCAAGAGCAAACACTCGAATGACATCATTCTTTTAATTACACTCGCGCTAGTTGTCTAGCGCCATCTATGAACGTTTATTTCCTAACACTTCAAAATCCAATCACTACAATATTTGTAAAACATTCTCATCCAGAGTAACCCATCAACGAGAACACAGTTCTTTTGTTGCAAGACCGATTTTGGTGCATCATGACTATATCTGGGTTTTGTGCCATAAATCTCTACTATTATTGCAAGAGCAAAGTTCTCAGTACTTTTTTTACAAACGGATAAAACATAACTGCAAATATATCACTTGATTTTATCTCGTGAGACAATTACTTATCAATACATCAACCCGATTTCTAAAACTTATGCTTATTTAAGGCAACATTATCAGTATACATCTTAGACTGATAAGAGTTAGCCTTGAATTTATGAAAGAAAAGAGCACATTAATACAGCCTATGTCATAGCAGCCCTCCCCCACATGAAAGAGTGCCAAAACAAAAGCTCCCTCCAAATGACCATGAAAACAACTATTGCCCTTCCATTTTAAGTATCAAACGCTCTTGAATTATACATTTCTCTCTTTCTGCTAGAGCTGCTCTGTTTCTATTGAGTACTGGCTGACAATGCCCCCAAAAGTTATCACTCAGCGACATCAAAAGAACCACCAATTTCTACAAAAGGAGATTAAAAGAGCACAAAACAAAACCTTCCAGTCACCCCCACGCGAGTTTTCGATGCCACCTTTTCCTCTTCGGAGAAAAAAAAAATAATAAAAAATAAAATAGAATGTGCGCCCGTCGAGCATTTTTCAGCCGGATGTTGCCGGTTCGGATAGAGACCCCAAATAGAGATAACAGAGCGATAGAAGAAAAAGCAAACGACAAAAGAGATGTCTGTCTGTCTTGCCACCGGAGCGGAACAACATATTTATATTTTATATAGAATATTTTTGAGGAAGGCGCATTATCGGGCTAATGGACTAAGCGAGCCTTACTGGTCGGCCGGAAATCGGCCGGCTAATTTGGAGAGTTAAAAGCTTTCTTTAAATGCTGTCGGAATGGTAATTCGTTCCCTTTTTAAAAAGTGGCGATTGTTGTTCTGAAGAGGACACTTGTGGGGGAGTTATGGACTCGCACGGAAGATGTCACGCATCTCTGGAGATGGGCGCTTAAAGAGGAGGTTTAGTTTATGAGCTTTGTCACTATCAAAGCTAAGGAAGGATCACTCATTGAAGATCCTTTGACTGGTTATAACTCTTAAGACTAGGACCATTTCGATTCTTAGGGAAATTAAATTTAATGGAACTTATAGATGATGATGGTCTAGATTTCTATCTAGTTTCAGAAAAATTGATTGTAATTTTTGCGTCTTCTCTGAAGATCATATAATGCGAAAATTGTGAAAAATGAAAACATACTTACAAAATGATTGTATTTTTGCGTCTTCTATAAAGATCATATAAAAAGAAAATTAATAAGAAAAATGAAAGCATATTAAAAGATTATAACTTTACAAAAGGAGGATTCACATTAGGGAAATTCTGAGGTTTAGTTTAGTTTCGTTACAGTAATAATCCATGTTAACGTAACATGTGGGCTAATTTAAAACAGACCGATTCATTCAATAAAAATCAGATGTCAGAGGGACAATACTTGTGCCAGCATTTCCGTTTTCAAATTTCCATATCGCCGATGGAGGATGTGGATCGTGGAAGTCGGACTTAACATCAACAAGGCCTGAATACATAACGAATCTTCGATGGAATAGGGTTTCGAGTCTGAGGATCTTATTGTGTGTAGGCGACGCGACCATCCCGCCACCACTGCTTCGTTCAGTGGTGCCGGGGCGGTCGACTGTACGCAAGAAAGTCCCAAGGCTGAGACTTTACCATCAGGTTACCCTGATCCACAAGATAAAGGAAGGTTAATTTTTTTTAGCGTAGAATTCTGAGATATGAATAAGACCACATTAATTCAAATTTTATTCCTTAATATAAAACAAATCGAAAGGAAATTCGAAGTCCGAATCAGAAATATATAGAAAAAGGTGATGTCTTGGCTTGCATACCTTGAAATTATTTTTGAGAGTTTACTGTTAACTATAGCAACAACAATTTATTATCATCCGCAATGCTGCGTGTATACATAAATGGGGGGGGGGAAAGAAATAGGATTCAAAGACTTGAAATTGAAGTTTTCTTGTAATTTTATCCTTTAAATTTTAAAAATTTAAAGGATAAAATTCTTAGACTATATGCCCTAGGTAAATTTCATAACTTGAATTGAAAAAATCGTCCAAAATGATTACACAGAGATAATTTAGAACCATCGATGGGACTTAGAGCTACCAAATTTATCTTTTTCAAAGGTAAGCATTCGTAAGAAAGGGATTCAAAATGTAACATTTT
>JAPMOR010096959.1:0-16477 GCA_026543865.1 Argiope aurantia | reverse complement strand
TAGTTCTTTACATCTTCATGACAATATAATCAAAATAAATAAATATTATCGCTAATAAGATACTTTGCCTCTCCAATCAGCCATGGCCAGATTTCGTGGTGGCCATCTTAAGTGTTTAAGGTTTCAGAATGGGGAGAAGACTTTCCAAGCGTGTTCCTGCTCCCATCCTGCTAGTCCTGTTCACCTTCTTTTTTTTTGTCTTGGCGCTTCTTATAAGCAGCTGCTGATTGAACGGGATTTTATGCAGATTTATGAGGAACTGACGCGACGAGGCCTTCTGGACCTAGTCTAGGCTTTCCTTCTCCAGGGGGATGTGTAACAACAATAAGATACTTTTTAAACAATTAATTCGTTTTATGTTTAAAGTTAAGACAAAGAATTAAGCGAAACACTCATAATATTGCTTGTAATATATATTAAATATACAATCAAAAGAAAGCAAAGCACATGTAGCTTCTGAATTTTTCTGTACAATTTTTACAAGATATCGGTAGTAAATATTTCTGTTTCTTTACTTTTATTAAATTGACTATTTTTCTTCAAACTATTAAGTCTTATTCCATGTGGATTTAATAACTTTTGTCTTATTATTTGTTGTTTTAATATGGCAATATATGCGATTCGATGAAACATACAAAAATAAGAAATACGAATGTTGAGAAAACATTCAAGTAATACAGGATTACCACGCTACCGAGAGAAACGGAAAACACAGGGTATTTATAAATCGTCCAAAAGATCGAAAAAAGGCAGCAAAATTTGAAAATTTTCATAAAAACGGGAAAAATACTGAGAATTTTTAATTTTCTGTGAACTTATGTTTGTAGTTATGTAATAAAGATGTGGTAAATAAATTGAATCCAAATAGGGGTCTTAAGATGATTGCAAAATCATGTCTTATTGCTGAGGGTTTTAACATCTTTCTCCTTAATCCGTTTCTCGGAGTATCAATATTTTTATTTGAAAACAAACTGATGTATGTTAAAAAAATTAAATAATACGTCTTTGAATCCGTTATGATTATAATTTATTGATTACCGCATGCCTAAATCAAAAATTTCTGAGTTGTGGCTATTCTTCATCAAGAACCAAAATCTGAGTCAGAACTGTTCAATAAGACATTTTACAGCGTATTGCAAAACTGGTGAGATAGAATGACGAAAAATATGACTTCCAAGTAAAAAATATCCAGATGGAATATTTTCGCGAGACACTAATATAACCAGATGGAATATTTTCGCGAGACACTAATAAGATCTCGGGTCACTAAAAGATCTGTGATTTTGCAAGTTCAGGTTTTCTTGTGGAACGATATCTGTAGCAAGCCCCCTTATCTTAACGTTATCATTTTATTTGACGTTCTATTAGTTCTATTATGATATGAAGAAAAACCTGAAGGTTTCATTCTATGGCAGCTTGTTGCCTCTCGAGTAGTACTTGTCAAAAACATTCTTGTACCCTTCTGCAAGATTCTGTACCCTGAATCGCTATGCTCATCCTTTACTACCCATACGTCAATATATCATGTATTTTATCGTGTCAGTAGTATGTTGCAGCTAGTTGTCCATTCAGTATAAATACAACATGGTTTATGAAGTTCAATAGAGTGAACGAATTTGATATTCTAAATAATGCATTTTTGTTATTTTCTCTGATTGTCTATTTATTGTCTAACAATAGATGCCGTTCTATATTCATTTTTTTATTGACTCTGAAATTTATCCATCGTGACATGGCGACTTTTTTTTTACTTTCATGACTTGCAGGGATAACATCAGCTAAAAAAAGAAATCACAATCATTTTCAAAATAATTGGATACTATAGTTTGTGTTTGGGGTTTTCTAAGGAACTCCCCGGTTTTAAATACACTATTTGTAATCTACACAAACACAGCTACTCTACAAAATTCACAAACACTTATTACTACACTACATAGAAAATTAGTTGTTGTTGTCGCTGTCGTGTGTATGCATACAGTGCTAGTGCAAAAGATTAGAGTTTTCCAAAAGCCCTGGTGACAAGATCTGCAAGTTCTGGAGCCCGATGGCTATGGGGGATTTCAATTGGGGTGATAGAGGGAACCGATAATGGCCTGGTAGTCAAAAACATGTTCTGCAGTTAGTTGCGAATGGGGAACAGTACTTACAGATGGGATAGGATTTTATATTGATTCGTGAGATCTTCATGCCTTTGAAATGTCCAGTACGTAGCCTAGCTATTGTGATCGGGGATTAGATCGGGGATTTAGATCGGGGATCAGTTTAGACCGGGGATTGTTGCCTTGCTAAGATGCTGGTTGTGAATCCTGGCGGCAGCATTCGCATCAGCACAGGTGACTACTCGAGGTTGGTCTTCGTCGCGTGCTTCCTTTGCAAGGGCATCTGCATATTCGTTCCCCTCAATTCCAACATGAGCTGGGATCCACTGAAGAGTGCAAGGTATATATAGTAAATGGAGAAGTGTATTAATTTTCTTGCGTTGTTGTTGTTTTACCGTTATGTATGGATGGCTTCGAGTGCCGATTTTGAGTCTGAGAAAATTACAACTCTTTTTATTGAGTCGTTTAGAGAATGAGCAATAATGGGTAAGAGACTCTTTAATAGCGATTAATTGGCTTGTGAAGTTGGAAGCAATTTGGCCAGTGGGTATTTTGAGTTTGACGTTATATCCTGAGGGGTAAATGATGGAGATACCAGCTCCACCTCTGTTATAGTCAATATCAGAGGAACCATCTGTCTAAACTATAGCGCTGTCTTCACTGGAAAGTGAACGAACAGTGTTTTCACCTTTTTGTAATAAAACTTGGCTTGGTTCTTTCTTAGAACATGGTTCCAGTAGGTTAGTATTGATTTTAACATTCAAAGGGGGCTTGGAAGGAAGTGGTTCTTGAGTAATGTCGAGAGAGGAGTGATCAGGATGGATGGCCTTTCTGATGTCTCTGTCAAATTGCAGCGTTGATGATCTCTGAAGCCTTAACTTGCCTGTCCAAGTATCAAAGGCTCTGTGAGAAATGAGGTCCTTATTGTGGCTCCTGATTTCATTAGTGAATTTTAGAGTGGCAAGTTTTCGTCTGTTTTAAAGGGAAACAAGACCGCTTTCAAGTTCAGCCTTGGTGTTGTAAGTAGAGGACACTGCACCAATGATGATTTTTGATGCTTTGTGTTGGACTGAGTCCAAAGTGTCTTTAAGAGATTCAGACGCGTGTGCCCAAATGGGGGATCAATACTCAAGTACTGGCCTGATGACGGTGCAGTAAGTATTTTTTTTTTAAATTTTGATGATCTCTAGCCCCAGTTTGTGCTACAAAAGTTTGCGGAGGATGTTCAATTTCTTTAGACCTTTATTTGCCGTGGTTTTCATATGTTTAGTAAATCTCAGTTTTGGATCTAGGATCACTGCCAGGTATTTAGGATTTTCAACGCGTCCAACAATGGTGTTTTGAAATTTTAGGACCCGTTGAAAGGTTCTACGATTTTTTCTATAAGTTGAGAAAAGACAGTAGTTAGACTTATTGGAGTTTATAGTAAGTTTGAGATCTTTAGCCCATGTTGCAATTCCTTTCAAACTGAGCTTTATGAATTTCTGAGAAGTTTTGAGATCATGAATTGTGCTCCAGATGTCAATATCATCTGCATAGCAGGCGATCTTGGTACTCTTGTGGATTTAGACATCGATTGTGTTCATGTAGAGAAAAAGAGAGAGTTCTCCATTGAATCTGACTGAGAAATGTCTGTTCCTCAAGAAGTAATTTATCCAAACAAGGCATGTCCTTCGATGCCGACTTCATGGGCAATGTGGACGAGTTTATGTCCCCAAACACGGTCGAAAGCAGAGGCCAGATCGAGAAAAACAACTACTGTTTTTTCATGAGGTTTCTTCTGCAGTCCATCAATAATTGATTGGCAAAAAGGTAAAAGAGCTGATCCACCACGCTGTGATGAGCTCGGTAGGCTGTCCGATAGAAGTGTAATTTTCTCTCTTCATGATTCTAGAGTGAATAATTCGCTCCATAAGCTTGCACAGTGTGCTATAGCTTTTGCAGTCAGGGGCGTTTTTGCCCGCCTTCAGAATCGGAACAACAATAGAGGTTTTCCAAATTTTTGGGAGCTTATCAGAAGTTCAGGAGAGGTTAAAGATAGTAAGTAACTTTCTCTTGGCGTTTTCGCCGAAGTACTGAGTCATGCTGCCGAAGATGAGGTCGACGCCTGGAGCTTTCTTTGGATTATGTTTTAAGAGGGCAGAGTCGAGTTCTTCAATTGTGAAAATGTCGGAGAAGATGTTGTTCTTAGGGGGCTTAAAAGAGCCTTTAATTAGTCTTCTTGTGGTCTTAAGGGTGGCTTTGTCTGTTTTTCTGAAAGCGAGTTTGCTGTTGGCATAGAATTCAGCTAGCATATTGGCACTTTCAAAATTTGTGCAAGCTAGCTTTCCACGGCGGTTTATGGATTTCGTCTCCAGAGCATCTTGCGGTGGTTGTGAAACTCGATTATTCAGAGTCTTAATGATATTCCAGTGTTATGATGTTTTTCTGGCATCTAAGGAGAAAATTAGATAAAAGAACAGTATGGTGGAGTGATTCCAGCCGAAAGCATTCGGCGTTAGTGCAAGGGTTGCGCATCTGGAAAAAGTCGACCTCAGGGAGTAGGAGCCATTCAACTGCTTGTATTCTGTAAAACGTCACAAGGAGGCGCTTTCTGCACAAGGGGAAAAAGAGGTGCTACAATACATAAAAATAATTTTTATGACTCGTGTAAAATTAGGTGGATATATGAATTCGAAAATAAATATAAAATAATCATAAAATAAGTGAAAGAGCAGGGAAATCATGGCTTTATTCTTTATTATTACAGAGGTCACAAGTGAAGGGTGAATTTAACTTCTCAGAAAGTAACTAATTTAAAGAGCACGGACTAGTTGATTACTTTATAGCTAAATATTACGAACTTCTGATTATATTCTTCTAAATGCAAAATTTGGAGATTTTATAGTATTCGCAAACATTTCATTCACAATCACTAGAGCATGTGTTTGGCTCTGTTTTTCTCGTTATTCGTTTTCCTTTAAAAGCTTGGAACATTTTATACTTTCTAGCTTTTTCTATCTTCGCATTTATTGTCAAAGAATGCATTTAACGTATTGATATATTTTTAATAAATAATTTGCATAAAATGTCATTTATCACTTTTATCTGAAGGAGCATTTTATGAAACAAATATACGTTTCTTGTAATAGCAAAGATACTCAAATACGACACATTTCCATACAATTTCACATTTTTCTGATTTCACATTTTTCAGAATTGGATTTTATCAATATTGATATCGATAATTTTTTTTAAATAATTTAATAGTTTTTACGTAATTTCTAATATCTCAAGCACGTTTTATATAAATTTATTCACTTCATTGTTAAGTTAATTAGTATTATTTTACTTCTTGGTATTTAATGTTTATCACTGTATATTATACATAAAATCTGACGTTTTTTTCCTGGTCTGTCTCATATCTGTATTATATAATGCCTACATCAGTTAATTCCAGTTACTATTATTCACACATATTTAAAAAAAATATTTTCGCAACAAAATAATTGGCTGCAATGGCAGGTTATATTTTCTATAATGGCTTAGTGTTTGCGAAATAATTGCTTCAAGTAAATAAATAAACTGCGAAACAAGTGCTCCTGTATTCACAACAATAGTTCATTGGGGACTTTTAACTCGTAGACAGCGCGACACAAATATAATAAACAAAATGAATTCTGGTGTCATCGGAAATATAATACATTGCAGCCCTCGGCAACTGAAAATTGCAGCGAATTACACAATTTTTAAAGTCTTGGCAAGCCGATTCTTTCTCTAATTAAAATATATTAATCATTTTCTTCCTGATTGCCTATGCGCCATCGGTTTCTGGTTGTTTGGTTATCACAGGTGCTTCCCCAGTCTTTTTATTTTTCATTACAAGTTGATACCCCAATCAACCAGAGATTGCAACGCCACTTCTTGACAGGCGGGAAAAAGAAATCAGATCATTGCACATCCACCCACCTAAGATTTAAATGTTACCAATCCAGATCGAGGCGTAAAATGTATCTCCTCCAGCTGACGCATCAATGAGTTCATTGCCTTCACGGACAAACACTGTCTCTCTCTTAATGATGCAGTTCAATACAAGAAGTTCAATTACCTTGTCCACTTCCAATCATCCATCCATAGTGCGAATCAATGTCATTTTGCAACGTATAATGTGACGGATGACGTGTATCATAATGGAATGGTTATTGTGAACGAGAAGTGTATTTGGAGTCATGATGTTGCATATCCATTGTTATGTTTTGATCCTTTTTGCCCACCTTCCAAGATGGCGCTGCAAGTTTCGGTTTGTTGGGGAATTCAGTTGGTATATTATCTTTCAACAACCATATCAATATCATCGAACTGAGTATCCCAGTTACACTCTTATCTTTACTATTGGATCAAGATTAAATACTTAAGTCGTTTGTGGTCATTGTAGAAGATACTTTCAGCTATAAACTGATCCTCCGTTTTGTGCTCCATTTTGAATGTTGCTGAGAAATTCTCAATCTACTTGAAAAAAAAAATTAATTATACAGATAGTAAGGATTTTTCTTGAAGCCCTTGATCATCCACAGAATGGAATACATACCTTAGCTTTAAAAAGTCTAGGGCACTGGCGCATTCTGCGAAGAAGTGAATTCGAAATTTTATTTTGTTGTTTACCTAACCATGTTGGTATTTACGCAATGAAGTAGACGTTGCTTCCGCAAAATCAGTTACAATTTCTTTACATTGAGCATTTTCTTATTCTGACGTAAAGAGATATCTTGGCAAATATATCCATAAATCATTGTAAGAATCTCGGAATTTGCATGTTTATAACAAGTTGCATTTTCTTCCTCCATTTACTTAGTTTCTGGCATGTTCTTTCGATGCGAGAGCCTGATGGGAAAATTAGTAGGCTGCTCATCGTATACACCTGTTTCACCCACTAACAACATTTGTGTGGTGAAGGCAGTTAGAAATGTACAACATGTCACCTGAATGTACAACAACAATTCTGTTGTCATCCATATATTATCAGAATGTCCTGTGTTTAATTATAGTCGAATACCTTTTTTAATGCTTCTTCTCCGATCATCAGTGACTTTGTGGAGGAAATCCCCATCGTAACATTTCTAAGCAATTTGCTTTTGTCATTTTATTTAAATAATACGGGTTTTACTTTTTTATCATCTTTTACTACAGTAAAATTATTGCATGTATGGCCTGTGTCTATTACATGTGCAATGTGACGCTGAATGTGTACACTAATAAATTGTGTGGAGTAATCCTGTCTCTTCTTCTTTGGGTTGGAATATCTAGTTGATTTCAGAGCCTAGATCATTTGGTATATCTTATGTCTACAAATTCTGTGGATGATGGCACGTTTTCATAATCTACGCATGTTTTATTTTCAAAATATTCTTTTATGCCATTTAATTGTAAATATCTTATGGCAGTCTCCTTTTTATTAATTTGGCTCTTGCCCCATTGAAGCACACAACATGAATGGTAATATTATAGATGCAAATGACTTACAAGGGGAAGGGCACGATTGGATAATTAAGTTCGGGATGAGATTTAATATAATGGTAACAGGCCTTCCGTTATGTTCATTAAAATATTAAAACCAATTTACGTAAAATGGTCCTTTAAACTTTCACTAAGCTAATATATTAATTATGTGTCACCAGCACTGAACATCTTGATAGTGCTGTGGTGTGACGTTTGATTAGCATTCAGGAGATCCGAATTCGATCGTGGGCTAGTGTATTTTTATTTTTTCTTTCAAAAGTATTTAAAAATAATTTGCTATTTACATATAATTTTAATTAATCGGTTTTTCATATTTTGCTATGCAAAACTAAATTATTTTCCTAATTCTTGAATTATTATTTATTTTGTAAGAGATTATAAGTAAAAATTTACTTGCTGTTTTGAGATACACAGTTCCCTTTTTTTTCATTTCTTTTAAAGTAAAATAGCAATTTAAAAATATTATTTATATACATTTTATTATAGTAAATTACTCTTGTATATGTAAGTGCTTCACAGAACAGAATTGAAATTAATTCAGATCTGGTTAAATACCAATTAACATTAAATATCTTAACAAAGCTGCAATTGAAAAAGTGAAATAAGATTCTCAAACTTTTCCCAAAATGCAATGGGCATACCTAGCGTTGGAAAACAATAAATTCATATCAAAGGCTTTAAATATTAATTTCATTAAGAATTTATCTTTTCACGATATTCCCAGTTTATTATTTACCATACATTTATTTTCGTTGCCGTACTTTGGAGGAACTGAAGAAAAGGCTTCGAACATTACTGATGAAATTCTCGTAATAAATTCAATTCCGTTGCGAAATACTTTCGTTCTCTTTTAAGGAGTAATTAAAGAGAAATTAATGATTTAAATTCTAAATAAAATAATACGAATTCGATTCTTCTTCCCTGTTCCTTAACACTTCGTAAAATGTTGGAAACATTTTATTATCATTTTCGTATGAAAGGAAACTATTTTTAGAACTTAAATTACCTTCCAGGTTCCAATATATATAAAGTTAACCTTTTGAAACAGAAGTCTCCTTAATGTTTTTTTAAATGAGTATTTACTCTGTTAGTGACACGGGAGGAAATTGATAGTACTTCAAAGGACATTGCGTCTAATTCAATTAACTGACTCCAGTTTTTCAGATGTAGTTTCATTCGATTGGAACGAAAAAAATATTTATCCAGGATGGAAAAGGTGCTGAATCTTTGAGTATAGATACGTTTAGAAATGAAAGAAATTTTTGTAAATTTTTTTAATAATTTCGTTGTTTATATATTTCTGAGTTTTGCGGGAAAGATTCACCTCCTCTATGTATTTTTGTCCTCGGCTCTTTAAAATAGATTTTCTATATTTTTGTTCATTAATCAAATGTTTTATATTAATAGCGCACGATGAGAGAAAGGATTTAGATGAGATCTGAGAAATATGATTTAAAAAATAATTAAATATGAGAATTACATTGTTGTGCCTTTTGTTTTTGATATCAAAGAGTGTAATTTGCAACAAAAACATTGAAGAATATTCTTCTCATTAAAAAATATTTTTTTATTTGCATATTTCATTTGTAAATTGAAATTTCAAATATATTCATTGGCAAATCCATATGAAGGTTAAACAAAGTAGGAATTTATAACATGTAAAAATATCCGATATGCAATTGCTTCAATTTTTTCCTTAGTTATTAGTTCTGTATATTTCCTAATTTTACCACCGTAATTTTTTTTTCAAAAAATTTTTTTATAATTGTATAAAATTTTCTAAAATTTCTTACATGCAGGCAAATTATAAAAAATCACAGCCCGTTTTTTAATTTATTTTATTTTCCGGATTCCATTGGAAATAATTATGATTACTTAAGATCTTTTTTTTTTTGATTAAGTGATAGTAAAAGGATTGATAGTTTTCCATAAGAATTATTCTGAATTGATTTTATAAAAAGACAACAACTTTAAAATTTTCAATGTATATTCCACGATCTTTTATGATCAAGAATTGAATACATTTCATCTGATGAGTTTAACAATATGTGTTTACTAAATGTTAAGAGATGTATATGTGGGTTTGACTAAATGTTTAGAGATGTATATGTGGATTTGAGTGTTAATCTCAGAACCAATAATGATGAAAATTTAATCGTTTTTAAATATTGTTTAATTAAAAATTAAAGGGACTGGTACAACATTTAGGACGAGCACAACACTTAAAATAAGGAAAACATAAGGCTGGCTGCCTTTTACACAAATTAAAACATCACAACATCATAAAGCGTTCGTTTTTCGTACTGTGTGAAGTTCTTCCAACTCTCTCCCTCTAGTGGGGAAAAGCGAGCGCCATCATGTCACTCCCATGCGTGTTGCAATCACTTGGGGCTAAATCTATCCCACACGGCCGTCCTGTATATCAGATAACCAGGGCGGGTTGAAGTTGAGAGCGAAGTAGGCAACAAGGCTGAAATGAGAGAGAGAAAAAAAAAGAGCAAAAAAAAAAAAAGGATCATTTTATCCGCAGCAGTTGACGTTATGATCGAACCTTCGTGAAGTCCTATCTTTTAGACATCATATCGATCGTTGGATCTTAATTTCGTAATGTCCAAAATATATTGGCTGCAACTTTAGACCGGTACCAAATTGAGTACTCTGTATAGCCACTGTGTCCCCGAGCTTATATTTACAGGCAGGTTTACGGCTTTTATTGTTTTCCAAATGTGGTCTGTTCTAATATCAATCTGTAAAAAGCATCTTTAGTTAAAGGAGATTTAACTGGATAAATCCATACAAATTTTGAAAAAGCATCAATAACAGTAAAAATATATTTATAACACTTTAGTGGATGGCAAGGACCCTAAAAAATCACACTGGAAACAATCAAGGGGTTTCGGGATAGGATGAAGCAGTCCTTATTATTTACCGCTTTTTCTGGTGGAGAATATGCAAAGTATAAATTAGAAATAATTTCTTGGATAAGCGTTGTAAGGTTAGGGATGTAAAAGTCTCGAGAAACAATTGCTTCAGTTTTTTGAGACGCAAAAATGACCTTGTGAGTGTGCATTCTTGATTATTTCTGTCTGCATCATTTGTGGAACCACTAAAAGTTAGCCACCTTTGTGTAATTTGTATAAAATGTCTTTTTAAGAAAATAATCATCAATTGGCTGTGTGCACATCATGTTTTTCATTTGAGAAATAAATTCATCGTTTTCTTAGACAATTTTGATCTTTTATGTGACATCATTTTGAGATATTACAAGAACAGTATAACGACTAAGGGCATCCACATGTTTCATTTGTTTACCTGGCCTGTGACAAACTTCATAATGAAATTCTTAAAGCATCAACGCTCATCGAGCAATTTTTTAAAGTAGATCTTTCTTATTCATTGTTTTTTGGAATGTATCACAATCTGTCATTATCTTAAATTTTGTACCTAGTTAGTTGTTTCTAAATTTTTTAAATGCTTCAATAATTGGAAGAACTTGTAACTACTGAATTTTTGTCGTTGAACGGAAGTTTTCCGACTAAAATAATGAATAGGTGGAATTGTCCATCAGCAGATTTTTGGAAAAGTACAGCGCCAAAGCCTAGGACACTTGCATCAGTGTGAAGTTCTGGAGGAAGGGCTTGTTGAAAAACATGAAGAACCGGATTTTGGTAAAGTATGTTTTTCAGTTCATGAAAAGAAGTAATTTGTTTTGGGCCGAATTCAAATTCTACGTTATCACGAAGAAGGTCTATTAAAGGCCTAGCGATAAGAGCATAATTAGGTATAAATTTCCTGAAGTAACTAGTTAGACCTAGAAAGCTTTGAATTTTTTTAGGGTTTTAGGCTGTTGAAATTTTTTAACTGCTAGAGTTTTAGAGGGTGAAGGTTTTACTGTGCCACATTCTATCTTTCTTTGCAACAAGTTACATTTTTTAAAGTTTAATTCAAGACCATAGTCCGCAGCTGTTTGAAAAACTATTTTTATTTTTTATAAACCTTCGGCTTGATCTTGGGATGGAATGAGAAGATCATCCATATACACTATTATAACACGTATATTCATATATAAGTTTCCTAAAAATACTATAAACAAAACGTTGGAAAACACTAGGGCTGCTTGACAATCCAAATGGCACACGTAAAAATTCGTAATGGCCTTTATGAATCACAAAAGATGTATATTTGGTGCTGTTTGGATCCACGAGTACATGAAAGAATCCATTTTTGATGTCGGGAGAGGTGAAAACTTTAGATGTTTCCAGTTTATCTAAAACTTCTTCAATCAACGGTAAGGAAAATTTGTCTTTAATCATCTTTCTGTTAATCATCTCTGTATAGACTAATTTTTCTATAGTCTGTACAGAGCCTATAGGTTCCATTTTTCTTTCTACATAAAACAATTGGGGAAGCATAATCAGATCAACTATGTCTAACGATTCCGTCATTCAACCATTCCTGGATTTGGTTTTCTACAGATTCTGTTCTGCGAAAGGGAGTCTACGTAAAGGCCGAAATCAGTGAGACATTTTCCAGATATGGAAATCATTTTATCCTCAATCAATACCAAAGCTTCGTTCATGATTAGGTTATTGTGAGTGCCATCCAGCCTATGCACGATATCTTTTGATAAAGCGTCCTTGCATTTATCCCACAGCTAGAGGGGGTTCGCAAGTGCTGCTCACTAAAAATGCAAACTGGTTTTCAGCTACTTTCATAGCCCGAGCTTTATTACTTCTCTTCAAAAGATTAGATTTGCGTTTTCTGTGCATTTCGAAAAACTATCAAATAATAACCAATCAGAAAAATTAAAACTAACTTAAAACCGATGCACTTAAAACTATAAGCATATGCGGAAAATATATAATTAACATAAATATAATTTAGTTACAAAAACACACAACTAACCTAAAAATAATTGATTTACATTGAAACCTGAAATAAAATAAAACAGCGAGTTCTTATTTCTTTAAAATCAAGTCAAGTCTGTTTTATTTATCGATCGAGATTAAAATAGCTATAACAGTATAATACGCATAAATTTTTCACTTTTAATTAAAATGAAAACACAGTTGTCTGCAATCAGAACACACTGCACAAGCTTAAATTTTCTACGCCAGTTGGGCAAATGCGTGAATTTTCTACGCCAGTTGGGGTATAACGTAATGCAGATTAGAAATTTTTAATTTCCCTTTATCTGTTTTATTTTAATTTAAAAGTACTTCAGAATGAATCCGAAAGATCGATTAATTAACAATGAACAATGTTTAATTTTAAATGCATCAAATACCAAAGAAATAAACTGAATCCTTTGAAATAATCGGTCGAAAATATATTAAGCCTAAACTCAGTAGTGTGGGAAAAAAACTGAAGCCTTACTCATTTCTGTTGGGATTTGGCCTCAGATTTTTGGCGGGAAAGTTAGTTTTTAATTAATAAAAAATTAACCACTCAATTAACCGGAATAATTAATAGCCTGTGTCCTGTTCCAGACTATAATCTATCTGTGCTAAATTTCATCCAATTACGTTCAACCGTTCTGGCCTGATTGACTAACAAACATCCATCCATCCATCTATCCATCCAAACTTTCCCGTTTATAATAGAAGTAAAAATTACATGAATTATTTCTTTGTATTAAGTTCTTATGAATCATTGGAATTCAATGCAGGGAGGTAATTATATATATATATATATAATAATATTCAATGATACATAATTATGAATCATGTTAAGATTCTAATCGTATTTGTTTCATCATTTTCCATGTGTTTTTATCTTTGTACCCCTGATCTTGTTTTTTAATAAATGAATGTTTTATAATTTTTTTTTATTTTACCATTTGATTGGCGCAACATAGCCAAGCATGGCTCTTGCGCTAGAAACCAACACAAAACAAACAAACAAGCCGGAAGCGCAACCTGCATCCTGACCCTATAATTAACATTCAAGGAATCGCCATTCCTGTTGATGAGAAGTGACTTTTGGGCGGATCAAAATCTAATAGATATGTCGACAGCGGACCCACATCATTCTCAGTTCTGACTGGGGAACTGGCCGCAATAATATATGCCCTTCACGTGATTTCGACTTCCTGTTCACGCAATTTCTGTATTTACACCGATAGAATTAGCGCTTTGGAGTCACTTTCCAATTTCAATAATCAAATAAATCGAGTTGCTTTGGAAAACCTGGTTTTTCTTTGCATTCTCAAAAACAGAGGTTTGAAAATTTTGTTTTATTGGGTTCCAAGTCATGTTGGAATGCCGGGAAATGAGATTTTGGATTTTGCAGCAAAAGCAGCAAGTCCTTTTCTTTATCGAGAACTTCTCCATGGCGAGGCAATGGAATTTTTTGCTAATCACGTTTACATGTTATGGCAACGATCCAGGGATCAGCAGATTTCCAATAAGTTGCATTCTCTCCAACCAATGATTCGCTTATGGTCTATCATCCCAATGCGTGGTCTTGATGTAAAATTAACTCGGCCCCGCAGTGGCCATACCCACTTCAGCCATACCCACATATATGATATGCCATATAGTAATAATCGTATGTCATATTTTAATTGATTGCACTATTTTAATAATTATCGGTTACGATTTTAATGGAGTTTTCGTAGACATGCGCCCCTCAGGGCCTCACCTTCTTTAGGTGAGTACGGGTATCCCAACCCCGAGGTACCCTGAGATATTTACACCCTTTCATTTCGCTCTCCTCTGCGTCTTCTGCTTTCTGCTGAGTCTTTCCTTCCCTGGACGGCAAGCGAGGGAGCTCTCCATGAGAAGCTATCGCCGTTTGCTTCTCGCTTCTGTCTGTTTGCTTCTTGCTTCTCATGGGCAGCCAAAACCCCACGTGTTGGCCGTACGTGGCGACCCATTAGAAAGACGGGTGGTGCAATGTGCTCCCCGGCTGTGCATTAATCGGCTGGTAGCTGGTCAACGTAGTGGCTAGTCTGCTTGGGATCAAGTGAAGGGGTTACTCCTTGGGCTTGGCATTAAGGGTGGTCACTGTCCCCGGGGGTAACTCCGAGCGTATTGGCTCCGGCTAGCACTAGTGTAAGTGTCGAGGCTGGAAATGACCAGAGCCGGTGGCTGCCTTCCCTTGTTGGGCTCCGTGGTGGGCGGTGCCGTCGAGCCCGAATCTCATTTAATGTATGGCTCCTCCCAAGAAGGGTCCCTTTAGTAGGCATCGTAAAGTACAACTGCAATCTGTTGAAAAAGCATTTGATCATTTTTTTTGTCGTGCAGCGTGTTTCCGAAACGAAAGAAAACTTTCATAATGTGTCTCCTTTTCTTATTGAAAAGGCTTTCGTTGCAACGATTGGTGATGTCTCATCTATTTGTAAACTTCGCTCCGGCGATTTTCTGATGGATGTTAATTCCCGCCAACCCGGAGGTTAATTCCTGCACAGAAATTCTGAAACTTAAAGCCTTAGCAACTATTCCCACCACTGTTAGTGCTCATAAATCTCTGAATTCCTCCAAAGGTGTATTCACTTGCGGGGAGTTATATAATGTCCCTATTGAGATTATTACAAAAGAATTGAGCGGTCAAGGAGTGACTCAAGTACGTCAAATAGCAATTAGATGGAACGTTGAACTTCTCAATACTAAAAACTGTATTTTAACTTCTCAATACTAAACACTATATTTTAACTTCTCAATACTAAACACTATATTTTAACATTCAATAGCCCAAAACTGCCAGAATCTATTAAAGCTGGATATATAAATTTACCTGTTCGTCCCCATATACCAAACCCTCTACGTTGTTTTCAGTGCCAACGTTTTGGACATGGAAATTCCAACTGCTGTGGAACTCTAACTTGCGCACGTTGCTCGGAAAAGGGCCATGACAGTCAGCAGTGTTCCGCATCTGAAAAGTGCATTAACTGCAGTGGCGATCACACTGCCTATTCTCGACTCTTCCCCATTGGCAATTAGAAAAACAAATTGTAGCTGTTAAATTCAGGGAAAATATTTCATATCCAGAGGCAAGGCGCAAGGTAACATCTCAGACTCCTAACCCAAGTAATAGCTACGCATCTGTTTTTACAAAAATTTTTAAACCAGTAACTATTCCAGGAACTCATTCTGAAAAAACAAAACAATCCAAAAAAGAACAGTCCTTCAGTTCAGATTCAGATTCGTTTTCAAACAGTATACCCGGAATCGTCAAACACTCGGAGACGTAAAGGTAAAACCAAATTTCAAAAATCTCTGTTGCTAAGGCTTTCAAAACGAGGCCTGTCACAAGTTGATTTGCCAACAAAGCTAAAAAAATCTACATTGAAAAATTCAGTCGCTTTAGGACTGACGAGTAAGGGCCTTGTTCAACAAGACTTGCCATCCATTTTTGGCAATTCCCCTAAAAGTTCTGAACTCATCTCACCATCCGTCGGAGGAAGAGGATGATTTGAAAATGAGTTGCAACACTCCAGAAACTCCTCATTTTCTGCTTTTAGTTTTCTTTACAAAACCTCTTAATGGGTACCTTCCTTTCTTGGAACTGTCGCGGCATTCGTTCGAAACTCCATAACATTAAACATCTCATCAACAAATTTCATCCTATTTGTATAGGACTTCAAGAGACCTTCTTATCGTCTGATTTCCCTCTGAAAATTCGTGGATATAACTGTACTGTCTATAAGAGATTTTACCTCCGGCACCCACCCATCAGGTGGTGTCTGCATTTTAACTTCTAATCTCTATCCGAACACACCTCTTACTCTACAAACATCTTTGCAGACCTTGGCTGTGCAGATTCGTTCTCGAATTTTGGTTACGGTCTGTTGCATTTACTTGCCACCTCAACAGACTATTAGTCAAGGTGATCTAGACAATTTGGTTGACCAGCTTCCATCACCATTTATCTTGTTAGGC
>JAPMOR010096957.1:61996-103578 GCA_026543865.1 Argiope aurantia | reverse complement strand
CTCCTTTATTGTATCATATAATTTACCTTTTTCTGTACCATATAATTTATTTTTTCAAAAACGCAAATGCAAACAAAATAGTCATAGAATTTTAATGGATTTTTATTTTACTTTAAAGCTTTCTGTCCAGGGATACTTAGTTGAAATCTCTCTTAGTGTATGGTTTCGTATTGAAAATGCCGAAAACAAAGGCTACTAACGAAATAAATAAATAAAAAAATTAAAATGATCGCAAATTTCAAGTTATCATGTGAGAACATTATTATTTTTTAGTCAATATTTGTATTAATTAATTTAAGCCATTAACCAGTTTAAAGCGGTTTGAAACAATCACGAGACTTCTCTATCGGTCTGCATTCCTCTCTCTTTTTCTCTTTGTATATATATATATATATATATAAATTTTTAGCTGGCAAACAAGGTTTTGGAGCTCGACCGATTTTGAGATGGAATTGGGATGACAGCCTTTGTAGCTAAAAATCCCAAAATCCCCCTCATTCAAACAAACAAACAAAAACAATGAGATGGAAAAGAACCCATCGTTTTTCTAAATATCGGCGCATGAGTAATCTGATAGTCTCGTGATTGTTTCAAACCGGTTGAAACTGGTTAATGATTTACATTAATTAAGACAATTCGTAAGAATTCAGAGATTGTATAGTTTGGAAATCAAGTTGTAACTTCAGTTGGCGATGAATCGCCAAGTGTGACAACCTTCTGCATTATTTTCTAATAAACTTATTTTAATTAGTTGAAATTATCCCTGAACCAACAATCTTTATCGATTAGACAAACAATATTTTAACTTGTTTGGTTTATTTTTAAAAAGTGTTGCGCGAGTTAGGCAATAAAACTGGGATTTCCAAGGGAAATACTACAATAATCAGACGATAGATATTTCAAAAGCTATATTGTGAAAACCGACTCCAAAATAAAAAAAAGGGATAAATCGCTAATTGGTTGACTACGCATTTTGAGGCTTTAACAGTTTGGCTCAAATGGCTTCAAAAATCTCAAGCCAAAACAACATCATGTTCTCACATGATGATAGAAAGCCAAGACGCAATCAAACTACTCTTTTTCTGTATTGGGTGGCTATATTGGTTACAAAACAAATGAGAACATTAAAGTAGATTGGATTCTTTGGAAGCAAATGAATGTTCAGAGCTTAAATTTAAAACATTTAAGCGCCACGTTAGTCATCGGTGACTGACATTGAACTTTCCGTTCGGGAGGCTTCATTCACTCGTGACTGGCATTAGATTTTCCGCACATTCCGCATTAATTGACAGTGACTGACAGTATATAAAATACAATATGAAACAAAAAATTATATTCTATTAATAAATTAATAAATGCGGCTAAATTTTTCTTACAAAAATATTTTAATGGGTTTCCTTAAAACACAGTTAATATCTTGTGTGCCATTGCAAAATGCAAGAGGAAATCTAAAGATATGATATAGTAGTAAAGCAAACAAACACGATATAAAAAGAAAAAAAAAGCCCTATGAGTATTTATGTAAAGATGAAATTCATTTAAACTTTAAGTGGATTGTCTTTCCTTGTGTCTACTTTATAACATTATTTATCTTAGTAGCCGTTTTCCTCTTCGAGTTGACGATTTGGCATCTTTTGGCAATATGAAAGGGTCCCAAATAATAGATTTCAAACAAATGGAAATTTTCTAAATTAATAAAAAAATTCACTAAATTCTCCATTTCAGTGTCAACGTTTTAAAATTTTTGCTTCAATAATTACTTAAATAATATCTAGAATCATAAAAAGATTTGTAGAATTTATTGTAAATAAATGGCTTTTCATACTGCGACTTTTTTTACTTTTTCGTATACGAAATATGCAAAAAAAAAGTATTTTTATAGTAAAAAAAAAAAATCAAATACAAGATTCTGAAGGATCTTCACATGCTAGACATTCTGCATGTGAAAAACCCATTTTTAGAATTATACTTAATCTGGCTATCTAAAAATATGATAAAAGTGAAACGCTTTGAGCTAGACGGGTGGGTGGAATTTATTTTATGGACTTTACTCCAAAATTGCATATTTATATCAGGTCGGCCTGTTTAGCTGCCCTAATAAAAGTGATCATAATAAATGCAAAATGTAAAGAGCTAGATAGATACAATTTGGTACACAAGTTCATCGTTTAAATGAAGACGCGTATCAAATTTAAAACTGTCGAAGAAATCAATGTTTGCCACTGTATTTTCGCTGGCATGATTATGAGGTAATTAAAAAAACTTAACCAATTCAATAAATGAAATTTGATTCACAGTTTTAGCTTGTGAAGTGTATATTCTTATCAAGTTTTTGACTAAATCCGTCAAAGAGTAGACTGTCTGTACTTTCGCATGCATGTAAACTAATAATTCAAAGAGACAAGAATCAAGTCAAGAATCACATCAACTGAAAGACACAAGACTTAAATAACTGGACACTGGTCCGCGATCTTACAATTACAGTAGTTTTATGCAAAATTTTGCTTTCAATAGTAGATAAAAAAGTTCCAAAATACATATTCGATTTCTTTTAGCATTTATGTATGGACCGCATGTCAGTGATTAATCACCAAAGATAGCACGCTTAATTGACATCGAAAAACAATATTTCGTAAGTATTGCTAGTTACAATGAAATTAAATATGCAAGGTATGGTTTTCTTTACTCACTTCATGAATGCCTGAGGCATGTGTGTGATCCTAAAAATAAAAATCTGAACACTCATGACATTCAAGGTTCTTTTCAAAATCTACGATTTTATCCGAGGGGGAGATAAATACCTTTATTAGAAAAAATACGAGAATGGTTTAGAGAGACCACTCGTGATGTTTATAATTCATCGTGTAGCGTAATTACGTAGTTAATTTAATAATCCGACCTTCCGTAACTTTAATTTCCTGATTTCGAATTCCTAGTGTGGTGTGGAAGTTTGTATATGGGATGTCAGCTCAGGTGTCTTCCTCGTCATCTGACCGCGGTTCAAAATTACGAGGTCCTTCCCAAAATAACCCTAGTGTTGCTTTAAAACGGGAGGTTAATGTAACTAAACTAAACTAATGCAGACCTCAAATGAATATTCACATTTTTTTATTCAAATTCATGGATTTGAGAAATAATTCGAAACATATATATATCTCCACAAGAATCAGAGATAATGAATTGTTTAAAACAAATCGCGAATGGCTTGTTGCTTTGATTGTCGATTCAGCAAGAATTTTTTTACCGAACCAAAGAGTGAGAAAAATCCTTCTTCCGTCGTCATTAATTGAGTATCTTTTTAAATTACGGCAAGTTTGACAGTTGAGTTTTTTAGCAGAAAGCAATTAATCTTGTTTTGCCACAGGCCTTCCTGCTATAGTTTCTATTAAGTTTCACAATTATTTTTTGCACAATTCTTTGCTAATTTTTGAACACAGTAAATTTTTATACCTCTCATTCTTCGCCCTATTTTTGTACCACAAGTTTAAAAATGAAACTATCGGCAATTATAGGGTTCATATGCAAGTAATAAAAAATGAAATAGCAGCTAGAAAATTAACGCACTTTTTAATTTTTTATCTGGTAAGCTTTATTGGTAAAGTTTAATACTTGAATCGTGTGTGTGGTGTTTTTTAATTGCATTAAAAAGCATAAGCTGCTGAACATATAAATTTATTCGTGTTACATAAAATTTTGCTTTAGTTGGTTGTTATAATAGTTTCAAATAAATTAAGATGTTCGTTTGCAAGAAAAAAATTAAATCAATTTATTTTAGGTTAAAAAAAATATTCTAACAATATATTACTATCCACCTTGTCTCATTTTCTGTGTTTAAATTTGCTTAACTTTGAATGTAATAATTAAATAAATTATCAAATTAATCATTAATAGACCATCATTATCATTTAAATTAAAACTAAGCTTTCGTATAAAATTTTATACAAATATTATACTTTAACAGAATCATTTCAGCTGATTTAACTGTTGATAAAATACTTAACAACATTACATACAAAAATGCATTTCATTTTCATTCTTCTGAATACCTCGAAATCAAGTGCAAATACTTATATATTTTATGTGCATATGTTTCTTTTGGATATTCATTACTTGATTTTTCTTAGCAATTAATAATGTTGGCTTATCAAAAATTAAGAAAATATCTAATTAAAAACTGGCTGAAGCAATCAAATTAAAACTGCCTGTATGATTTTCAAAACAGTTGGTTGCCGAATGTTGGTACTCCTTTGAAGAAAGAATGATCAGATAATTAGTATTAATTGATGTTTAAAAATTAATGAATGTAGCAAAATTTAAATTTTAAAGAAAATATCTCATATGCAATTTAAATAAAAAAAATTAAAACAATAAAAAGTTTGAAAAAAAAATTCCTCTTTTTCTTTTCTCTTTTTCTAGAAGACATAGATGAAGGAAAATCATTTCCTTTTTATACTCATAAAAGGCGTGAAGTAAAGTTCAACGCGATTTGATATTTTTCAAAGTAGTCCTTTTCCAAATGCGTACAATTTTGAACACAAGTTACACATCTTTAAATATTTTTCAAATAAATGCTTCATTTTTTTTATTAATAAGCAATTTTATGTCATATTTCTAGTCTGTAATTTTAGTTTCAGTAGAGGAAATACAAAAATCACAGGGAGCTAAATCCAGATTGTATTGAATGGGTGAGACACTATTTCGTTCTGGAAATATTGTGTGACGAAAATGAACATATAAAAACCTACATCGTTATGCGTAGTAACCAACGAAGGAAAGCAATCGCAATTTTTGTTACAGTCTAGGCAAATAAATTTGCAGAATTTATAATTCGTTTATGTAAATCCGAGAAGAATCAGTTATCGCTTCAAAATTTAATTTACCAATATTTCTCAACCTGAAAAATAAATTCATTATCTCCTTATGCAAACTTGCCTACATATTCATAAAATTTACTGATTTTTTTCTTTTATTTTTGTTTATCTTTTCATCACAATGCGTTTTACCAATTCTGGATTTTTGATTGATCGGTAGAATGCTATTTTGAATCCATTTTCAAGCGCAGACCAACATATGATCATATTACCATTTAAATACGACGAGATAACTCTATCATTTACTGGAATAATTCAACCTTTAAATCTCGAAGTGATTTTAATGAAGTTGGTGATTGATCTCATGCGCGACCGCTGTCAGCCAATAGAATACGGTTGCCCCCAATCAGCTTCACAGAGATGCGGAGATCTGTTTATAACATTAAGCACGTTTGCATAATATAATAGGAGCAAATAATCAGCTTTCTATTGGTGGCTTCCTCTCGACGGTCGGCTCTGGAAAATACATCGGGCAGAAATTATAACAAAGGTTGCTGTTATTCCGCTTGATCCAGAAAATAAATTTGGGTTTTGGAGATTTGCATGTATTAGTGTAGCGAGGATAGAGAGGAAATGCACTTACGATAGTAGTAACATTGCATAACTGAGGAGTTTTGAATGAATTCTTAACGCCGTGGCTGGGAAATTAGAAAATTGTTTGACAGAGAGACTTCGAAGGAAATGTATAGAGTGAAAGAAATTTTAACTAGGAAAAAGACCAAATAAATAGTGAAATGAATCTACAAAATTCAGTAAAGTTTAGAGATACGTTTAGTTTTAAATTCACAGTGAAATTAATATGCGTATTCTTATGTTTGATATTTTCTGACTCTTTGACTATTTCATCAGTCACATTTATTTATTTCAATTCGTGATTAATTATTCCCCCTATTAATATGGAAGGAGAAGTTATAACAATAGAAAAGGTTATTTAGATGAGTTTCAATTTCTTTTTTTTAAATTTCCCTGCATCAGAAAGAATAATTATTTCACTTAATGATTAATTTTTTTCTTCCTCATCTATTAGTTAAAATATAAAAATTGAAAATTTAAATTTCGAAGAAATAAAAGTAAAGTTTTAAGACAACTAATCCAGATGATTAATGATTCATTAGCTTGATTTGTTCCTAAGAATCGAATAAATGATTTTTCGTATTGTGAATGCATAAATTTGCTATAATATTCCATTTTAATTAGTAGATTTACTGGGAAAGTATTCCATATGTAAAACAATTTTTACATTGTGCTAATGATTCTAGCTATTAAAAATGTTTAGAGTAAACCATGTCTCTTTTTGGAGCACTCTTCTGGTATTATGGACGGAAATTGTGACGTATTTGCACAGCGAATAGAATTTATGAAAGCACTCATAGAATTTCACTTTTTCAACGTTGCTTTGCAACTCTATCGATGGGTCCGTACATAAAGAGTGAGATGAACATCTACAAGTGACATCTTAGTTAGATGTTGGGACATTTTAGAAATTCTGATGCTTTAATCTATCCCAGTCAAAGATGAATCGTGATTTATGTAAATTTTTTATTGATATCCTCTGGATTAAAATAATATTTTCTATTTACATTTAGTCATATATAACAAAGAAGTTCTAAATGAACTATTATTCTAGTCCCGAACACCACCTTTCTTTTTCGTCAGCCTCCACGAGTTTGCTTTTATTCTTCACCTCGTTTTTTCGCGTCAACTCCCCACACCCTCCCACCCTTTGTTCTTCAATAAAAAGTTCAACATATGTCGTGAAAAATCTGCAAACACTGTATTTATCTGAAAAGTTGTAATAAAGTATTATCTATTTGCCATTGAACTTGTACTTTGTAAATGATGTTCCATTAATTAATCAGTTAATTTGTATCAACTAACTTGTTACTGCCCTTCATACATAAGCTGAAATTCTAATAGTGTGATAAATTTACATAAAATAAATGTTGAAAAAATTTTGATGCCCTCACTTATAGTGAAATAATACTTTTCGTTCTCGACATCATTCAAAATTTAAAAAAAAAAAACTTTTCGAAGTATTCTAAGTTATACTTGAACCATACATTGACATAACTAAATAAAATTAATCAAGATTTATCACTTTAAAAGGACTTTCTTTATATTGCCTTTTCATTTAGTAAACATGTAAATAAAAAAATATTTGATGTTAAAATTCTGTAAAGACGATTTAAATGTATGAGTTGCCAATCATAGAAAAATAAAAGTGCTTAATATTATACATTTCAACATCAACTTGGTACATGTAAAAACTGAACTGATTAAAATGCTGGAGTTCTTACACTTAATTTCACATGTGTATAAAAAATATTCGTTGAGAAAATTCTATAAAAGATGATTTAAATGTAAGAATTTCCAATTAAGGAGAAATAAAAGTTCTTACAATCAATATATTTCATACATCTCAACTTTACTCTGGAATGTGAAATGCTGGAGTTCTTATAAATAATTAGACACATAAATAAAAAATATTTAGATATCAAAATTCTATAAAAATAGGAGTTACCAATCATAGAGAAATAAGGATTATAATCAATATATCTCATGCATCTCAACTTCATTTTGACATGTATAAAAACAGTATTGACTGAAATATTGGAGCTGTTATGCATAATAACTTAACCCTTTTTTTCTCAACATTCCATTTGACATACCATATGTAAACTTGAAAAATATATATTTATCTAGCTAAATTAAATCAAACTAAATCTCACAAACTCTATAGTGTTTTTATTACGCCTTTTTATTCAATTATCACATGAATAAAAAGCATTTGATGTTAAAATCTTGTAAAAGATAACTTAAATGAAGAAGTTCCCAATCATGGATAAATTAAGGTGCTTAAAATCAATACACCTCACACACCTCTGAACTTCACCCTGATATGTGTGTAAGCAGAACTGATTGAAATTGTGGATTTCATATACATAATTAGACATACAATCGACAAATATTCGATATTAAAATTCTGTAAAGACTGTAGGAGCTCCCCCTGTCATAGACAAATTAAAGTACATACAATCGATACCTCTCATACCTCTCACCCTAAGTCTAACATGTGCAAAATTAAAACTGACTGAAGTGTTTGAGTTCTTATATATAATTCGACATGCAAATTAAAAGTATTTTATGCTAAAATTCTGTAAAGGAGAGTTTAAATGGAGTTCTGAATCATGGGAAAAATCAAAGTGCTTACAATCATAATACTTCATACATCTCAACTCCATTTTGACATGTATAAAACTAGTATTGACTTAAAAGTTGGAACTCTAATACATAATTATTTAATCCTTCTTAGCTCTCAATATTCTAATTTTCCATACCCTACGTAAGCTTGGAAACAATATATTTATCTTAAATTAAACCAAAACTTATCAACTGCATAATGTTTTTATAAAGTCTTTTCAGTCAGTAAATGCATGAAATGACAAAATTCTGTAAAAGTGGGTTTAAATGCAGAACTCCCACTCTTAGAGAAATAAAATGCATGTAATCATAATACCATCCACATTCCAATTTCAACTTGACATACTCTATGCTCCAATCATTGTATTGTTTATATGAAAGTCTTTCTATACATCTTCTCTACTTTATAACAATGGAACAACCATTCCGAAAGGATAAAGTGGGTACCTTACAAAACCGTCTGCATCCCCTGACCAACATTACACTACCTCCCGAGTCCGATTTGAATGCTATAACTTAGAAATCCAACCCACTCCCCGAGAGCCGGTTTGTCCCCACTAATTACCTCGTTAGAGGGAAAGTTTTCAATCTGTCCAGTTTTCGCACGAGAATGCGGGAAAAGGGTGTTAGTGAAGTCGCTTTTAACAATTACATCATTTTCGAATTTCCTAAAATGAAAGCTCTGTTGTCAGTGCTTGGAACATGCTTCCCCCTTACACGCATAGAGATCGATTCAACAGACGAAGTTAATTGGGAGTTAGGACAACGCTTATAACGGCTCGGGTTTGTTTCATAATTGTTAGTAAATTGCAATATGCTGAATATGCAGTGGAGTCTCTGAGGAAGAACTCGGTTCTTCTTGGCCGGAGGTTGTTCATAGATTCATGTTAGGAATGACACACACATACACACATACATATATGTATGTATGTGTGTAACATTTATTTAAATTCGAGTGACCTTAGAGGTTGCAATTTGATATTTAAAATGTTGGATTGCAAATCCGAAATTTAGTTTTCAAGTCGGAAATATATTGTTATGCATAATACATATTTTTGTAGTAGTTAAAACATATTCCTGATTTGAATACTGATATATTCTTGGCCTGTTAATAAACTGTTGTATAATAGATTAATTTTAATGGTTGCTTTTGGTTTTTATTTGATGGTTGCCCATAAGTTCCTGTTAGGAATTTTATATATATATATATATATATATATATATATATATATATATATATATATATATATATATATATTTATTTGTGTGTCTTTACAGATTTCTATTTGACATTTAAAATGTATGTTTGTAAACTATGAATTTTTGGGCTCAAGTCGAAAATATATTGTCATGCATAATATATATTTTAGTAGTAGATAAAACATTTTTCTTGATTTGAAAGGAATATATTCTTGATGTGACAATAAATCGTTGGATTATTGATTAATTTTAATGGATGCTTTTGGATCTTATTACTCGGAGTTTGTTCGTAGATTCCTGCTAGGATTGACTATTATATATGCCACTCATTTAATTTTCTAGGGACTTGACATGATTTAATTTCATTTTAAAATGTATGATGGCAAACCATAATTTTTGGGTGTGCAAGTCGAAAATATATTGTCATCAGTAATACATATTTGTGTAGTAGTTAAAACATATTTTTGATTTGAAAAGGAATATATTCTTGACGTGAATAAAATTGTTGCACGATAGATTAATTAATAAATTGTTGCAGGATTGAATTAATAAATTGTTGTATGATAGACTAATTTGAAAGGGCATTTTTGATTTTTATTTGGTGGTTCTTCGTAGATTGATGTTAGGAATTATGTATATATGTAACTCTTATTTAAATTCGATGGACTTTGTATTCTTCAAATTGTCATATAAAAGGTATGATTGCATATAAGAAATTTTGGTACTCATGTCGAAAATATATTGTCATGCGTAATTTATATTTTTGTAATAGTTAAAACATATTCTTTTTTTAACATTAATACTTTCTTCACGATCAATAAATTGTTATGAGCTAGATTAATTTTAATGGGTATTTTTTATTTTTTTATTTGGAGGTTGTTCGTAGATTCATGTTAGAAAATGGCGAATACACACACACACTCACACACACACACACACACACACACACACACACACACACACATATATATATATATACAAGGTGTCTCAAAAACCTTGACTGCGGCTTTTATTCCTTAAATATTGATCGTAGATATATACTGTAAATTGCAAAGTTGCGTAAAAAAAAGATGTAAAATGTTATGAAATGAATTAAAAATTTCAGGGAATTAATTCAAAAAATACAAAATTTCAATTTTTATATGGAACCCTTTACAAAAAAAATTCCCATTAAGTAAAATGTGCCCCATCCTCTAATAAGGTCATGTATAAAATTTCAGCATTCTATCACAAAAAGCCTGAAAAATATGAAATTACATAAATGCTGACTCAAACCACTTTTCGATGCCTGGATATGAGTTCGCAAAGAGGTAAAATCATGTCGAATATTCGTGTTTTAGAGGTCGTACACAAATTAACACTGAAAGTAATGATTGTATAAATAAATGATAATTTTGCTATTTATTGGTTCAAAAGCATTAAAATTTTGTAGAAATAATAACTTAAAGGAAAGATTACATAAAGGAAAGATTAATTAAAGGAAATATTACATAAGTTTTTTTATAAGTTCATTGACTGTGCTATTTTTAAGTTATATTCTGTAATTCATGATATAAAATGTTAAAGTATTTTTCAGGAAGCATAGATTTAAAATTTTTTATTTAAAACTAAATATATGAAATATATTTAATTTTCTTATGATGCATTCCTGCGTCGCGCCCTCTGCACTGAAACTGTAAACATTTGCATTTTAGTTTGTGATTGACCCTTCACCAACTTTGTTTTAACATATTTTTGACAGTTTTCATGATAAAATTCTGAAATTTTGTACATTACCTTATCAGAGGATTGGGCACATTTTACTCATAGGATTTTTTTTTGTACGGGGTTCATATAAAAATTTAAATTTTGCATTTTTCAAAGTTTTAATCTCTTGAAAATTTTAATCGATTTCATAACATTTTGCACCCTTTTTTACGCAACTTTGTAATTTACAGTATATGTCTGTGATCAATATTTAAGGAATAAATATTTTTGTGGTAGTTGAAACATATTCTTAAGTTGAATAAGAATATATTGTCCATAAATCGTTGTATGATAGTTAATTTTAATGAATATTCTTGGTACTTATTATTTGGTGATTGTTCGTAGATTCACCTGAATCTGTTATTATTGTATCCACCAGGGAGGAGAGAACCAACCACCATACTATAAGATACCATCCTTATATCTGAAATGTCCCCAGTTGGGAGAGTTTCATGTTAAATATAGTATGAATCTGAACATGAAATATTAGTTCTGTGCAGATTTCAATTTAATATATAAAATTTACAACAGAAAATTGTGAATTTCTATTACGCTAACCTTAATATATTTTCAATTATAATATTTTTCTAAAGCATAAAGCACATGTAACGCTACTGTTTTATACAAAAAAAAAGCATTGATAATAATTTTGAAAACTAAAATTGAAGAGTTTAGTTGGTTTGATAATAATGTCTTCAGCTCTAGAAGATTGCTGTCTCGTGCATATAAAAACTAACACTGAAGATCAAATCTTTGACATTGGTTTGGCCAAAATTAGGTCCTCGAATTGGTCCGGCTGCCTGATTTTGGGCGGTGAAATATCAGGTATTGTCTCTTTCAAGACTTCTCTGATTTATATATCCTAAACAATACCTGATATTCATCATGAAACTGTGCTTCATATTTACAAAGTCGGTTTTAAAAATGCTTTGTGCTGATTCAAAAGGAATTTTAAAACGACTAAACGAAATTAAAATGAAACTTAAATCAATAATTACAACAATCGTTATATTTCCATAGAAATTTATTCCATAGTGACAGCTTCAATTTTTTTAAAACTATTCTATACCTAAATTGTTAATAAAAATAATTTTGATGGTGTAAATGTTTAATATGCAAGTTTTTAACTTTTTAGCATATCCAATACCATTCATTTGATAGAAATATTCATAATTTTAAGCAAATAATTACTTAAAAATTTGAGATTTAATAATATAACTGAATTACCATGCATATATATCCTTCTAATTATCTTTTTAATCATTAACTATTATAATTCGAATGAATTATTTCATATTGAATATCTTTAAAATCTATCGAAATGAAATGAGTTTGGGTGAATATTTTATAATTCATTAATTTCTGAGTATAAATCCTATTTTACTCTTTCTAAATCCATAAAATGATAGCTAATTCACCTTGAATCCAAACACGCATGTTGAGTAAAAAAGACGTTCCACTCTCAAATACTACACCATCTAAAGGCCATTTATTTGGATCAGTTGCTATTTTAAAAAAAGAGATTTCGACTTAAATAAAAAAATAAATTCAAACTTTTACCTTTGATGTCTGCTGACTTGAAGTTGAATATTTACGCTTGAGAAATCGTGATTCGTTATTTAAAACTAAATCTCTTTTCTCATGAATAAATCTTAATTATTACTCGAGGGTATAAACTAATATCTGTAAATAGGAAATTAAACCTGAGACGCTTATCCTCTTTATATATGTTCCTTCTTTTCCAATACATTAAATATGCTTCATTAAACGATTATTTTTTATCGAATTGAAAAGAAAATAGAAATCTATTGTATTTAGCTATATGGCTGTTTCTTTTAAATAAAAGGAACATTTATTTGAATTGAGATAAATCTATTGTCGAAAGCAAATCACAAGTAAATAAAATATTTCAAAAGTCTGATGCTTTTTTTAAAAAAGGCTAATGATCTAAGGCCTTTTAAATCTTCTAATTCTGAAAAAATCTGTTATTTGTAACATTCGGTTATATTATATTTAAAGGATATATAATTCTAGTTATATTTGTAAAAATACTAATGAAAGTCTAAAACACAGTTTTATTTTGATTTGATATATCAGTCGTATTTAAATGTCTTTTACATTTTTAACAACACCTTTCTGTAAATGTTTTTCCAATCAAGAAGTTTTGCCTGTTCGGATGCTTTAGAATTTCCTAGTTCAAATTAAAAATAATAAAATAAATGAATAAATAATGAAATAATTTAATTATCTTAATATTTGTTTAATTATTTCCTTATTTAGTTAGTTACTTTGTATTTGAGATAAAAAAATAATCACGATTTTAATTAGTAAAATTTCTTTTACTATATAAATGCAAATCATAAGATTAACTGAAATTACTCTATTAATTACTCTGTACTCTATTAATTAATATGGTTAGTTTGAGATTTGCTGTGATCCAAAACGTATGATGACAATATTGGTAGGGAAGTGAAGATATAGCTTTGAAACTGAAAGGTTCTCGACTTGTGAAAGAAATAAAGACAAAGTTAATAGAATGAGAAATTAAGCAAGGTTTCATGTTATATTAGGAACCAAGGGTAACTGTTCTCAATTTCTCGTGGCACAATTGCAGGATACTGGAGCAGGTACCATCCTCATCATCTGATCACATTGCGATATCCATCCCAAAACATCCCACGAGTTTCTTCAAAAAGAGATGTAAATAATATTGAACTAAACTAAATCTTCATGAGTATTGTAATGATATTGCTAACTTTTGTTTGTTGTATGCTAAAATTATAATAAGTCATTTTGAAATTGTGGAAGCCAAACTTTAGGCTTCAGAGGAATTATTTTCGAATTTTGAATATTAGTAACGAACTATGTATCTTTGGCACGGATCTAACATTTTTATTGTACGAATATATATATATTGAATGATATTTCTCCTACTGATTATAACCAAAATTTGGCACAGAACTACAGTTTCTACCACATAGACATAGACACTATAACATATTACTGACTGCAGAATCTTTTTATTTGCAGTTCGTAAGGATAAGTCTGAAACAGAGAGAAACCATGTCCTTTAAGGAGATGTGCGAAGATGATAAGAGCAAAACGGAATTTCATTAAGTCATTGCGTTTAATAGTTATTGATTTTCCATATATTCGAAAGTACACAATGACAGATGGTCAACCCTTTGACAGATTTTTCGACAGACTGGACTGATGACAATTATCAGTTTAGGTATCAAGTATACCAAATTTTATTTATTTCACTCTTTTTAATTATCGAGTTCACTTTTATTTGACCAACCAGACAGACAACCTTTGAAATGATTTCTTCAAAATTTAATGAAATTTGGTTACGCATATCATACGTATATAATTTCATCCTTCAAACTCAAAGCATTTTTAAGCTATCATGTTGGCAAACAGACAATCGATCTGAATACATAATACCAAAAATATATTTTTACGAACTTAGGGGGCCCTCAAAACTGATATTCGTCAAATTATTGAGTTCTAATTTTTAGACTATTGTTATACTTTTTTTATACTTTGTATATGAGAAAATAAAATAAATTAGTCATGCTTAGGTATCTGAAGTTTTGTTTTCAATTTTTATATGAATTGGAATGGTACGTAGGAGTGAATTATAAATTTTTTACTATCATGCTGAATAAGGCAAGAGGTGGCAATGAAGTTTGCATAAAGATTCCTATAAATACTTCTCAATGAGTGTGTACTAACTTTATCCATTAAAACAATTCTGTTATTCTATAAATTTCACTAAATATTTTTAAATTAATGTTTAATAAATAATGTTGCTAAGATAAAACAGAAACCAATTTAGAGTTTTATTAAGAAACAAATCTTAAACCATCTGCTACTGCGTTACTTGCAGAAGAAAATATTTCAAATTCTTCTGAAAAAAACTCAACCGAAAATCGAAAACTGTAAATCAAATCAACATTTCTTCGCTAAATTACTAAATAAACAAAATTTACATTGTTTGTAATTCTCAATTTTGATTCCAGAAAACAAACATCATTGTGTTGAAAATAAAAAAAAAATGGAAAAATAATAACAAAAAAGACCAGGCAATTCTATTTTCATATTGTTAAGTAGGCAATTTTTCTTCCACTTTTCTCTCACCATCCGTCTTTTGCCGAATATTTTTTTTATTTTTATCCATGACATTTTTTTCAAGAAACTACATGGAAAGAAAGTACTTTTAAAAAAGATTTTTTCCTCTCTAACTAAACTGTTTTCTTGATAGAAGAAGAAAAAATGCATAGCGTTAAAACTGTGTCAGCATCCACTTTTTCGCTCTTTTTAATCATCAAACGTACGTCTGCTTACACTGGTATTTAAAAACGCATTAATTCAGGGGATGGATTTTTCTTCACGGTATCTTTATTTACCCATGAATAAGATTTATTCTTCTTCCCTGTTTGTCTTTTTGCTCGGTTTTCATCTTTTTTTCTTCTTAATTCAATACACCATCTGTTATGGGACACGAAGGGGAGATCTCGCAACCCCACGCTAGATAAGAAGCTTTATGGACTTTTGATTGCCTTTCTTATAACAGTCAGAACGCAAGTTTCAACCTATCAATTCATGACATAGGAAGAAGTTTTCTTACAAATTTAAATTAGAATGGAAGATATGTTTCTTATGATCCAGTTCGGCGGAGAAGGATGATTGATATATTTCCTTGTCATAAAAAAATGGACATTCGTTAATTGAAGTTTGATTTCTGTTTTAACCATTAAATGTCAGGTCAAAGCATGGCTTATACAAAACATTCAAATACATCTCTCACTCTACATTCAGAATGGCATTTCCACCAAAACTTTGATTGATTTGTGGCTTAGTTTTTCTGTACGAGAGTTGTATATCAAATTGATTGGACTTCAAAAATAATTACACAAAAAATGCGCATATATCAATCCTTTAACTTTCAATATTACATTCCTTCGAAACTTCGATTGGTTTATGCCTTAGTACAAAAGTTGTATGTTAAATTGATTGGACTAAGAACATAATTATACAAATCATTCGCATGCATTAATCCTTTGACGTTCAAAATGGCATTCGCCAAACCTTTGATTGATTTGTGGTTTATTTTTTTCTGTACGAGAGCTGTATGACAAATTGATTGTACTATAAATATAATTATACAAATCATGCGAGAGTTGTATATCAGATTGTTTGGAAGTCAAACGTAATTATACAAAATCTGCGCATACATCAATCATTTGACTTTCAAAATTGCATTCCGCCAAACCTTCTGTTCATATGTGGCTTAGTTTTTCGGTATAAGAGTTATATGATAAAATGATTGGACTTTGAATTCCTTCGACTTTTAGAATTGCCTAAGCTTTCGATTGGTTTGTGACTTAGTTTTATGTGCAATTGATTGGACTCTGAAAAGAACATACACATTTCACTCATAAGCTTTTCTTCTTTAGAAAAATTTCTGTGACCTCTGTGTTATACTGATTTTACTGTTATCTTTCGATCAAACACACTTTTTTTGTTTTTGATCATAATTATTAATTGCTTATAAATTCGAGAAGGTGCATGAAAAACCCAACCAAATAGTTTTAACCCCTTAAAAACTTTTCATCTTTTTCTACGCCTAACTTAATTTCATTTTTTATTGCAATTTTCTTTCTGTTTACTTTTATCATAATCAAAATCAAATAAATATGTCAATTGATCTAATTTTGTATGAACAGTTTTCATTTGTTCCAGAAAACTTTAAAAAGGACTTGAAACTTAAAAAATTAAATTCAGATGCAGAATTATTGGTTCTTTCTTTTTATTTATATTTACTTACCCCAAGTAAGACGATAGGAATGCATTAACTCAGATGAATTTTGATTCTATATGTTACTGAGATTAAACTGAACTGAATACTTAATTGGGGTATATAAAGGAAATCTCTACCGCTCAGAAGAATAATACTTTAGGTATTCAGGACTGGACACAAATCGGTCACTCTGGTACTTCAGAAACAATAAAAAAAGGACTCTTAAAAAGTAAGTGGTTCGCTAAAACGAACTAAGAGGACACTGAAATAAAAAAAAGAATGTAAAAAGTAAAAAGAAAGTTAAAAAAAGAAAAGAAATAAAGAAGATGAAGAAAAAGAAAACCCTCGAAAGTTTGCTCCAATGTCAGCCTATCCGACAGGGACACATCTTTCGACTTTGGGGGGTGGGTTTTTAGGGGGCTGCGAGATGCAGAAAGGGGTACGAAGACACGCTCCAGACTTTAAAAAGGAATCCTGGAAAAAGCGAACTTGTTTCGATCAAAGAATGGAGCTGGTTTCAAAGAACTCGCTCTTCTTCTTCTTTTTTTTCTTTTTTTTTCATTTTTATCTTTCTTTCCGAAAGATTCTCATATAAGAAAGCTCTAAAGGTGGTGGTGTTTCTTCTTTCTCTAAAAGCATGCGACACGATGGGAGAATAGATGTCAATCTCTGGAAAGAATTAAATAGAACAAATATTAAAGAAGTGTCATTTTATTCTTTTTTATTCTTTCCAGTCAGTATGCTTTTATTTACCTCGGAAATGAAATAAACGGATTTCAAATGAAAATAAAGTTTGTTTCGCCTTTTTAGTAAAATTCATATCGAAATAGTTTTTAAAACATAGTTTTATTTTTTATTTAATTCTGATATTCAAAACAAAATGTATTTTATTAAAATAAAAAAAATTATTTAATTAACGATAGTAAATATTTTATATATTTATATTTTCATTAGAAAAAGTGTTTTATATTCTTTAGGTAGAAATGTCAGATATTTCATGTTAAATAAAACAAATATCATTTTTTTTTTTTGCTTTCTTATTTTTATAGTTTTATTAAAAATAAATTATATAGAGCGAATCAGTGTATAATGTCTTTTCCTTTTTTTTAAATACAAATAAAATTTCAATATTTTGAAAGTTTTAGAGCCTTTAATTCAAACACAAAATTTATTGTATTGATCAAAATTTATAGATAATTAATCATTTTTTAATCATAATAATTTTTTCATTAATTTTTTCTTAATTGACATTCTTGTAATTTTCCTTTGTTACGATAAAAATTTGTAATTTATTTAAGTAAACTACAATTATGTATTTACCAAAATTTGCTCTTAAAAAAGATATTAATCTAAACGTTTTGTGATAAATTAATGCAATACTATTTATTCTTTATAAGATATATGAATTAAAAATTTATTATAAATATTGATGTATATACTAAATTTATTTCTTTTGTAATGTATAAACAATAATTTATAAAAATAAAATTATTTTTATTCAGCTAAATATGTACTTGATAAGTAGTGACTGATATCCAGGCATAATATAAATCGCTAAATATAGTTATTAATATCCAATATTTTAATTATTGATGAAATTTAATAATTAGAATTTCCAAAATAAATTGAACTGGATTATAAAATTAGAAATTAATAAAATATTGTTACTTCAAAACGTTTCAGAAATGCTTTTCATTAATGTATTGTAGCCGCATATCATCTGATATTGATAAAAAGGTTCATTCTCCTTGTTTAATTGATATTTGAATCTCTAAAGTTTTTTTATGTTATTATGATGTGCATTGCTTATAAAGTTTAAAGAAGAAATAAAATATTGAACCAAAACTGCCTTATTGTAAATTTAAGCATATTCATCCAAGTCTGATAAAAAGTTAGTTTGTTCGTAAAAAAAATCAAAATTTGAAAATGTTGTTCTCCTATCATAAACACTTTAAAATAAAAAATTATTTTACATATTCCGTTATAAAACTCTTAAAGATTTAAAAATACAATATAAATTAATTGTATCATAAATAACTAAAATGTTATTTTATTCATGGTTCACAAAAAATGCATTTAAACTTTTCTATCCGATATTTAAATCCAAAAAATGTCCTTAGACTTCATCTCATGGATATTTTAGTTCCAAGTGTCTACTGTACTGGTCAAAGATATTATACCACTTTTTTTACAAAAAGGATACTTCCGTTTTTATAAAATTTAAAGACAAATTAAGAAAAATATCATAAAGTTACTTTATTTAGATTTAAATAATTAATTATTAGTTTATATTAAAAAATTCATTGCAACTTATTAAAATTCATTTCTGATTAAATAAGTATTCGTGACAACATTCACTGACAGTTTGGATCCTTTTTAAAAATTCAACCCAGTCCAAATGTTTAACTGTATAGTTTTGAGTTGACAAATTGTTTTTATTTTTTTAAAACAAATCAAATCCACACTTTTAAATTATTTATTTTTTTTATTTTTTAATTCAAATTCCTAAAATTTAAATTCTATAAATAAAGCTACATAAAATATTTCTTCTTCTATTGCGAGGTGATATTACATACAAATTTTCTTAAAGCTAATTCCGAAAATGATAATAAATTTTAAAAAAAATTAAAGTTATTCATGCACAATGTGATATATAAAACTGTTTATCAAAAGTATTATGAAAACTGTATTGAAAATGAAAATAAATGGAAATATAAAGAAAAAATTCAAAACATTTAAATCATATTATTTAAATAAATAAATCTAACAATATTCACATATAGCGAATTGATCCTCTTCATGCGTGTCCGTATCTAATCTTAAATAAAGTATATAGAATTTAATATGTTTTATTAAAATTTATGATTTTAAACAATCTACTTATTTGAAGCTTATTTTCAATTTTAAAAAAATAAAGCTGGAGATTCAATTTCTAATATTTCTTAAGTAGCTTCATAGTAAGTAATTCTTCTTTATCACATTTTATGAGACTTATTGCCTTTTTGAAAAAGAAAGTAAAATTAGATAACGTTTTTCAAAAAATACCAATCCTTATTTATATAAGTTAAATATATATTTAGAAATATTTATTTTCCCGTAAAAATATTTTAATAAAAATTAAATATATTTGGAAACCGAGTTAGTAGAAATTTATTTTCAAAAATAAATTTTAAAAATTGTTATTTAATTTGAAATAATGCGTTAATGTAAACAGCCTTAAAATTATATTTTTAGTTATTTTCACTTTCTCACTATTTTAAAAATGAAATTATTTAATAACTTCTATTATTTTTTGATGTGAAAAGAGTTTGAAATTTTGTACAACGATCGCCATATTTATTTTTCAACTTTGATATTTTGATTATCAATTAATTGATTAATTTATAAATGGCACCCTTTATTTAATCTAAGAAAAATGTATTTTAATATTTCAAAATATTTATGATAATGAAAAATAATATTTTTATTAGACGGCAAACTTATAACAATAATTAAAGATTAATAAAATTGAAAATAATTTTAAAAATTCTGCTTTTATACTGATAATTAAAAGTGTCTTTTTGAATATTGTTTAATCTTTCAAATAATATTGAAAATTTGCATTTACAGAATTTTGTTTGTAACGCAGAAAATTCATACTGTCATAAATATCAATTTATATTAAAAAAAGGAAATAGAATTTAATAAATAACTCTAAAAATAATCTTAAGACATGCAGTATCATAAATGCATATTACAGAAGAATATAATGTTTTAAAAATTTGTAGTAAAATAAATAAAATTTCAACTTTTAAGCTTCTCTATCATAGAAATTAATGCGCATTAAGAGTTTTGATTTCTTACATTTTCTATACGTTATCATTTTTTTCCATTTTCCATTTGTTATTTTTTGCAATCAATTATTTTCATAAACTAAACTCTGATTAAAATTATTTTCGATTCGGTATGTAGAAAAAATTACTAAAGTTTGACAAAACAGATTCCTTGAAATTTTTTTCAATTACTTACAGAACACGACACATTTATACAGAGAAAAGATGGTTCTTATCTTGGATATCTTCTCTTGAATTATTTTGTTGCAAAATTTTACACTGATCTAAATTTTGGTGTAAAAGCCAATGACCAAATTTTATATATCAAAACTGTTGCAATTTTGAATTATTGTGCTCAAAAAGTAGACAAGCAGAGTGACCGACATATTGCCAACTCTTGAATGAATTTGGATTGAAATTTTTACACATCTTCAGATTAAGCAATAAAACAATATGCTAAATTTCATCTATCAAACTTTTTTCAATTTCGATTTATTTTATTCTCATATTCAGAGGCAGACAGATACAAAAAATGTCTTTTAAAGATTTCTTACCGAATTTGAGACATATATAAAATAAACCCACACAAAGTAATACAAAAAATATATGAATTTATAAAACATGTATTGCATCCAAACCTCTGTATTTTCAAAACCTAAATCTGCAGAATGTGATTTTTTTAAAGTTTTCAATGCATAAAATATAAAGTCCTATACAAAATTCTCTGATTAATTTTTCCACATTTCCGAATGATGGTATTCCATTTTGATAAATTAAATTTTAACTTCGCATATACTTTAAAAATATTCCAGCGCAAAATTAAATAAAATTTATTAAATAAAAGTAGTTTTGTAAGGTTAAGATATATTTTAAATAACATGCTTACATTTAATTACATAAAAACAGTATTTTCTGCTAAATGAATTTTATATGTCTTGAATTGTTTGAAAAGGTTAGATTCATACAAATACTTCGTGATAAAATCAGTAAAAGACAAATGAAGTAAATTCATTTATTATTAATTTTGTTGTCTGAAAATGTAAATTAAATTAATTCAAAAACTATGTTTTGTTTAAAATTCTATTCATTTACTTTGCCTTATTTAGTATGTCATACTTTTCCGACCAAATTAGATAGAACTATGTGAAAATTTGTCCGCTGTTTTTGAAAAAAACTATACTATTTGCTTTATTGGTAATATATAATTAAATTTGCTGCATTGAAATAGATATGTTTCAGAGGCAATAATTTATTTTAGAAAGTAAATTAAATAATATTAAATTTATTATTTATTTTATTAATAAAAATATATAAGTACATTTTTTTATTTATTTTACTAATAAAATTGCAAAAACTATATATAATTAAATATTATATTATTTCAAAAAATGATATAGTATAAAAATGATATATAATAACATATTGAACTTGATAAAAAATATGTACATGTCAATATATTGATATATTTATTTATTTAATTAAAGTTCTTATTTTTGATAGTATTTTTTTATTTAGGGAACTCATCTAGTTTTATTTACATACACACAAATTTACACTGCCTTGTAAATTTGTGAAGTTGGAATGTTATAAATAAGATTTTATTTATTTCGAATGTATTAAAATCATGAAATTTTTTATAATTGTACTCTTTCAATAGCAATTGTAGTATTTTGATGCTTTCAATAGGTAAACAGATTAGATATAATTAAAATATAAAAGATACAATTTTTTTAATAGGTTTGATAATTTTTTACGAGATGAAAATAATAAATTATAAAACATAGTAATAAAAATATAGAAAATAGGAGCAATTTTTTAAAACATTCCATTATCGTGCTGAAAAGTAGTTTCTTTTTTTTTTTTAATTGGCCTTTGGATGCCCAAAAAAATCGTAAAGACATCAGACGTTCAAAATATACTTTAAAGAAATTATAAATTAATATTGTGGGAAAGAACATTCTAAAATATTTATTAAAAATTAAAGAATATTAGGAATAAAATTAAAATTCAGTTTTCTCAAAGAATTTTTAGCTCTGGAAAATGCTGGCTTTCACGATCCTTTTATGGGTTATTATTTTTTGTAAAAATATATTTTATACTCTCTAATACATTAAAAAAATCCAAATGATATTTAAATTGCAAGTTCTTGTTATTTCTTTTCTTATGTTCACATTAGATTTAGTCTTAAATGATGTAGAAATAATTTATTTAAAGCTTTTTAAAATAAGATTTATTGCAGTTCCAGTTTATTACATAAATGTCGCAATTTGACTCCATTACTATATTTCATGGGAATATTTACCATTTGAATTATTCAAAATTCAATGCCAATTTTTTGATAAAATTTCATCTGGTTTTTCCGAATTCAATAATAAAGTAGAAGGTTTATGTGCTTGTGCATGTGTCGACGTTCTACAGGACAATCTATTTGGTGAGAATTACCAAATTTGATAAGAATTTCTACTTTGGTGTCATTTTACTTGAAACTTTATATATAGTTTACTAGATTTTGCCATTTTTTCGTTATATTATCTCAAAATATTACTACTCAAAACTAATTTTACGTTATTTCAAAACTTAAAATAAATGTTTTTCTTAATGATATCAATTTCATTTATGTGAAATGTTTTCTCTGAATTCTGACAAATTAAAAAATAAAAATATTTTTTTACAATTTTTAACAATGATTTTATTGTTCTAATGAAATTCAAACCATTTTCATTATTTCATTAAATATTCAATCGCTGGTTTTTCTCTCATTGACAAAATCTAAAGAACTAAGAATAGGAAATTTCAACACAACTAATGACAGCACGTAATTTGAAATAGATTATTTAGTCATGTATGTTTATAATACCCTGAGACACGATGCCATTATGAAGGTTCATGATCACGATAAATAGAATAGGTGTAAGGTTACTAGCATTACAGGTCTTTAATTCCGACAAAATTGATATTATTATTAAATATGTCACAAATATTTCATATGCATTCAGAGTAACCATGCAAATGAAATCTTACAGTATTTCAATGTATATTTTCCCCATATCTGTTCTATTTCATTTTTAAAGTTATGTTTCCCACTTTATAGCTTCCTTGCACAAAACGCTATCATTTTTTTCTACAGATCATAAAACCATCTAACTTGAAATACGTAGAAAAGCGGAGGAAACCGAGCAAAATTGTTTTCAGCAGCAATAGAAAAAAATAACATGAAGAAAAAGCAGATGAAAGCGATACAAAAAGAACATGAAAAAAATAAAACTTGTAGATGGTGAACAGTGACTGGCTTGTTGCCAAACAGTAGTTGAGAAGACCTGATGGATTTATTATCTTCAATATATAGTGTCCTCCTTCCAAAATTCCATTCTGGTTTATATCATAGAGATAGTATTAGAGAAAAAGTAAATGTTACTGGAGCCCTTGTTTATTTTTTGGGTCTTTTCCTAATACATTTTCTGTTTGAACCTTAATGTAATAACACTGTGATGAAGAAAGCCATTCTATAATCAAGTGCGTCGACGTTAAAGAAGAAAATGAAAAATGGGATAGCCAAAGGTTTATATCATATTTATTTTTAGTATTGATAATAGCATTACATGTTTTTTTTTTCTTCTGAAAAGTAAATTCAGTGAATGGTTAGATTTAAAATGAAATTGTCTAACTCTCCTATAAACAGAATGAAATAACAAAACCAAATCTAGTATGTGTCCTTCATATCACTATTGATTTAGTTATACAGGTCTTCTTAAAATCTTATTTCTTTTCTCTTTTAGTTCTTCTTCAATATGCTACTTAAAATACATTTTGTAAAAATGCATTTTCTTCCACTGTTCAAGCTTTAAATCATTACCATATAAATTTACTTAATACCCAAATAAGATTAAATCTATTATTTGGGATATTTATTATTATTATTCCCTCTAATAATATAAAGGCAAATTGGGATATTGAAGCGTTTTTAAGTGCTTTTTTAATTTAAATTGCTTAATACTTTCAAATAAATGTAGATTTAAAATTAAAACTTCAGTAATTCGATTCGTGTGTGAGACTCGTCGATGCATGCAATGGGATTAATACATTTCATGATTAATTTTTAAAGTCATTATATAATCTTATACTCAATTTTCTTCACATTCATTAACAGCTGGCGATTCTCATATGAAATTTAAGTCAAAATAAAATTAATTCACTATTATTATGTAATTCAAATATATTGTAGTATTGTATTGTCATAGGTAACACAAAATTGCATACTTCAGCTCTAATACATTTAAGAAATACATCAGTTGTAATACAAGTAAGTAATAGATCAGTTAGTTACAAAAAAAATCGATTGCAAAATTCAGTTTTGGCAAATATAAAATTTACAAATATCATCAAAAATCAAGATGAGTTAATGCACGCTAATTTAACAATTAATAATACTTCAAATAAATTAAAATAATTTATTAAAATCTTAAAATGGAAAATATACGAAATACAAAAATCTATATTTAGAGCAATGAAAAATTCTTTTCATTTTAATTTTTAGTCAAACGAGGTAAGAAATCCTTTTTTTCAAGGGATATAAAATATTTCTAATATTTACATGAAAATTAAATAAATAACGTTAATTTGATGAAAATAGTAATACCGGATGAAAAGATGACAAAATAAAATTAGAATTCATATTACAATAGATAATGTAAGTAATTTATTTGCGAGAAATCTAAAAATAAAAATGATTTTTAATAGATCTGGATCAGTTAAGAATTAAATTTAAATGATGTTACCAAAATCGAAGTATCATGAATTAATCGATAACGAATCGAAAACTCGAAGGTATTGAAATATTTCAGACGATTTTGAATGAATGAAGTTAGTTATAAAATACTTTTGCTGTTAAAGAATAGAATAAGCTACGGCTTCTATTAATATAATTTTACATCAGTGATTTGCATGGTTGACAAAGGAAAAAATGACTCATGAATTAATATTAACTAGGATATATAAATAGTATTAATTTGGATAAATCAGAAATTATATCATCAGATTAAATTTATAATTCACTTAAAATTTATGTTTATTTTATGTTTAGTATGGAAATATATAATCATTTACATAATATAAATGAAATATTGCAGAAATTTTTTCACACATTTTCGAATTTTGCAAAACAGTTCAAGTTTTAAAAGCTTTATATACTATTTTACTTAGAAGAAAGAGAGTATTGGAAAAATTAAAAATTATTATTTATAAATAGAATAAGGAGGGAGGGAAAATAATAGAAATAATTTGTTCAGAAAAAGAAATTGTACTGTAGATAAATTATAAAAGAAAAATAAATTATAAAGGAAAAAGAAATTATACTATAGATAAATTATACTGTAGGTTTTAGATAAACAACTGCACAAAATTATGTATTTATTAATTTGAATATTTTTTTAAATAAAATAAATGTGAAATTTTAAGTGTGAAACCATTACTATTCCATTTCTTGAATTTCTTCAGAAATTAAATATCGCTTTTATATCATTAGCTGCATTAATTCTAATTTATTTTAGAGTCCTTGATAATATTTTTTTATCATGTTTATTTAACATGTTTTCTTGATGTAGTTAGTTGCATTATAAGCCCTTCATAAATAATTTGAAAATTTATTTTAATGAATTTGATATTAGGAACACCTAGATTAAAAAAAGAAAAACCTCCAGAAATAATTAAAAACAAGTAAAGCGCGAACCTTCTTTCCATAACAATAGTCCATTTTCATTCAACGAATACTCATAATTAATACAAAAAAACTGCAAATAATAATAATAATAATAGAAAAGAGCTGTTAAAAAATCTTGTTCCACTAAAAATTCTAAATTAGTTTTTACGCTTGAGAAAAAAAAATGGCGAAAGAGAACTCTCTGACAACGATAAACTACCTGAGAAGTAAATTTAAATTCTCCTTTTTTCGTTGTGATTCAAAAATGTGAGAATTTCGTTTTTCACTCCACTTTTTGTCAGATGAAATAAGGCATGTGTCACGCTGCTTTTTCAGAGTTGAAAAAGAATGTCTCATTTTTCAATTATTTTGTTTGCTCTTTGCTGATATTTTTTTTTTCTTTCCGTTTCAACAAAAACTTGGAGCATATGTTGTGCTCTTTTTTTCAGAAGCTTTCAACGTCATTTTATGTACATCTCCGTGTTTTTCTCTTGCATATGACAGTTATTCCTACTTTTCTTAATTTAGTATCATGAAATGTACTCTTTTATGGACATCGTGTAAAATTTATTCCCACCTGAAGCATTTGCAAAACTGTTTTCTTACAGAAGAAAAATATTTTTCTTGATTCTTGAAAAAAGATAGGCACTATTTACTTTCAGTATTTGATTTCGATCGCTAGATGTGAAGATCTCAGTGACAGAAAATTGTTATTTTTAGTTAGATGGGCTTTTAACATTTTTTTTGTGACAGATAGTTGTTATTTTTGGTTTATGATTTTGACTTTTCTATTCTTTTTGTTGAAATATAGTTTGAAATATTTTTAATTTCATGTCTACTGTAACGAGATGTGTGCCTCTAGAACAACTCCATTCATCATTATTGAAGAATAATTATTACATAATTTTAACTGATTTTCAAATAATAGAGAGTTGTTATTTTTGCTTTATAAATGTGACTTTTATATACTTTTGGTTGAACTTTCAAATAACAGATAGTTGTTATTTTTGATTTATAAACGTGATTTTTATATGCTTTTGTTTGAAATATTCTTAATTTCAAATTTTATGCAACGAAATGTTTCTCTATAGAGCAATTCCCTTCATTAATATTAAAAATAATTATTATATACAACAAATGAAATTGAATGATGCTCTTTCTAAATTAAATAAGAATTTAAAATGTCTTTTGGCAAATTAATCATTAATTTTGTACTTTCTTTTGAATATTTTATTAAACATTCATTACAATTTTGCTAATACATAATATTTTCGGTTTTGAATAAACTTTATTTATATTCGAAATGTTTCTTTATTCGTTGTTAAGGCATCGTTCAAAAATCACCTAGAATGTTTCAAAAAATACACGTACTATTTTGTACAGCATCTTGACATTTTTACTAGTCATAAATTTATTTTTTAGGAAAAAGTTTTGCAATGTAGTATTGATTTCTTTTTACTGACTTCCAAAAAATAGTAACCAGTTTTTAAAATTATGTTTTTATTATTATATTTGAGGCTGTTAAAAGATAAGATTACGTTTTTTCGGAAATGGATCTTTAATTACTTTGGATCAGAATATAATTTTGTTAATTTAACTAGCCATAAATTATTGCCATGGCTGACAATAGTGTTAGTTTTCTAAAGTGCACTATTGTCTGTATTGCATTTGATCGTCACCATATTCTACCAAAGTTATCTAATTCAGCTAGTTGTGCCGCAGTCAATTTGGGTTTCTAAGAAACTTAAACATAGGAACATAGTTTTCATTCGAAATTATAGTGCAAAAAATGTTCAATAGAAGCCAAAACAATTTTTTTTTCTGAAACTCGACATCACTTTAAATGCTATTTCTTCTATTTCGAGGGATATATAAATGAATATATTTTCTTTAAGAACTATTTAAAAATTTTTTACGATAAAGCATTAAAAAAGCGATAATCAATGTGTCTAACAATAGTAGAGCATTAAAATATTCGTTGTTGTTTTTTAATTTGGAAAATGCTATTAGATGCTTATTTCTTACATAGCATATATTGAAAAAAACTTCTATAAGACAGAAATGTATTAATTAAAAGCCAAAGGTGTTTAATATTTGAAAATAATATAAAATTTTTGGCTAAAAAAGGCGAGTAAAATAAATCTTGCTTGTAAGAATCTACAGCTCAAAATAATAAACAAGAGGAAATTAGGTGTCTTATATAATATGATGAAAGTATCCAGGGATGAATTTCGTAAAAGAAGTAATAAATATCACCAACATAATAGTCTTTCTTCACTATCGATACGGAAATAGTCCAATAAGACTCTGGACGAAATAATTGATAATGGTAAATTTCCTTGACATTCGAAAGATAATAAATGCAAATACAAAATGAGACACATAGAAACTAATCTTTTATCAAAGAACATTAAGGTATCTTGGAATAAATGCAACATTTCAATGAGCCGACATTGGCAATTTCGGTACACACTTTTTTCCTGTGGAATTTATCTTTCTCTGACCGCATATAAAATTTGGTTTCGTTCTATACATTAATTTTAACTGCAGATACCTTCAGACACAAAAGTCATCTTATGGTTACGCAGTATACATTTAAAAATATTGTAGATGAAATGATAGATCCAAGTATCATCGGAGAATTTCACTGTAAATTTCTGGAGTTCATAATTTGTATTATAATTCTGACATGTTTTTAATTTCACTCGATTTAAAAATTTCAATGAATGCATGAATAAATGACAATCTATGTCTTCATATGATCCAGCCGTGTCGCGAAACCCCTGAAAGTCTGAACACTTTCTTGAAGACCGCCAACATCAAAATATAAATAAAACGGTTATCGAATTTGGAGCGATAATTGGGCCGAAGGAATTCATCTGAAAAATGAATGCTCATGATCGAATAAACAAATTAATTATCTATGGCATCCATTCATCTGCTGTGGTCCCGGATACATTTTTTAAGGCCGATGAGCAACGAAATGGGCATCGCCGAATTAATTCCAAAAGTAAATAAGCGCGTATAAAGTGGTAATTACCTACTACCTCCCTTTATCATTTAAGTGTGTATTTTGGGATCCAATTAGAGAGCATCCATACTTATCTTTTCAGAATTAAATCGAGCATTTGAAACCATCAAGCAACCAATTAACATCCGCTCATAATTCTCGTTCTTAAATTGGACAAACTAAATGAAAACTCACGCAATTTGTATGTTAAAACATGCCCTTCAAAGGGATTTCTGTTTGAAGTCTAAGCTTCTTACGCGTCAGCTGCCTAATGAATATTTATTTCAACCGAATTTCTACCCGTATATTATTCAGGCTTAAAAATTCACAAGCAGCAACCAAATTAATCAGAATAACTCCAATATGGATGTTACGAATTAATCGATATCGAAGATGCAATGAATTCTTTACCCCGCAGAATATCGATTGTGATCATTAATCATGCTTATCGATTAGTTCAGGTTACGAATCGTATCGTTACGATAAGCTAGTATCAATGAGGGCCTATCGATATTGGATATTCATGTCCTTTTGTTTCTTTTACAATGAAGGCACATTTTATTGAGTGTCCGAGGCTGCCGGGAATGGGAAACTTTAGGGTAATTAGTTTTCCAAATTTCTCATTCATCATTTGATTATGCAAGCGGGTGGCTTTAAACATCACTGGAATTAAAATAAAGTCTAGTCGAGGTTCAAAGACTTTTATTGTAATCGAGTCAATTGTTAGTCATGATCTAGTGTGACATGTGACGTTTCGGAAGATTTTTTTGTATGACTGAGTCGATACTAAATTTTTTCACAATTATCAAACAAAGAATGACATTTGGTTTGAATTATTCACTAGAAGTTTAAGCAATATTTTTTTCATGACTTGTTTTAAGCTAGGCAGTAGCGAGTGACATGTTTTAAAAGGATATTGCTATTTTATATATCAAATAATTAACCAGATATTATACCAACACCTGCATTAAATTTAAAATAATTCATTCAATAAATATTCAAGAACTTAAAGTGAGGGATTACATTAAAAAGGTAATTTGTTTGCAAAATTATAAAATATTTTTATTTCATTATCCGAATATTGCGATATGTTTCTATAAAAAACATTAGAATTTTGTTTCTATTTTTATGTTTTGGAAAAGTGACACTGATTATTATTTTTGCATTTACATATATTTTAATGCTACTCTACATCTATTTTATGTTTAGTTACTATTTTCTCAAATACAGAATATGATAGAATTTACTTATGAAAACTTCATGAATTAAAATCTAACGTATATTTTTGGTTTAGATTTGGCATAAAAATTTTTCAACATGCTCTGGAGTTCTTGAACTGCAGAATAAGCCTTCTATTCAGTTAGAAATATTTTATAGCTTATTTTAGTGCTTTAAAATGTAAGAAAATTGAAAGTTTCGTGTCATTTATCAGTCGAAACCCAATATTTGAAGAAAGGATAGAAATACAGTCCATTTTTTAAGTCAGGAACTACACAATATTGTTCTTAAGTTATTTGCAAAATTTTAAATATATCATTTGATAAACCTCTAAATTAGAAGATTTTTGCTTTGTATTTCTTTTTAGCCAAAAAGTAGCTCTTTTTACTGATTTCCAAAACCCCTTTTGTCATTTAACTGGCATATTTTGGTTTTATGGTTGTTTTTTCAATCCTTTTTTTTAATGTCCCAAAAATGTAACTATTTTCGAACGTTTTTTTTTTTAAATTCATCTCGAGCGTAGTCACTTATCTTAATTTTTTTCATCACAATTTATTTTTAATACCATCCGTGTTGGACGAATAATGTGATTTGATACAACAAATAATTAGCCAAAATGTATTAAAACCCACATTGAATTTAAAATAATAAATTCTGTAAACGTTTAAGATCTTAATTATTCATTAAAATCTATTTTTAGTACCATCTTTTGTCTTGAGTTTAGTTGAGACTGAAGTAAATTAAAATGAAAATATTACATTATATGTTTGGTAATTAAACCCATTTTACTAAAAGGAATGTGATGTCTTAAATAATGAGCTCTGCAAACATTGAAATAAACTTTTAATTCTTTTTACTTTGAGCTTCTTTTATCATCACCTTTTGTCTCTGAAAAATAGGATTTGAAACAAAAGTTAATTATACCATCAATCAGATCTTCCATATATCAAATAATTATTGTAATTCTTTCACCAAATATGGAAGTTTAAGCTATTAATGCAGTAATTATTTAATCTCTGTTGCTTTTTTTGAAATGAAATCCATAAACCGTCCACTAAAATGAAATAATAAAGCATTTTATTTGTTAATTAAATGCAATATTTACGGTTGTTTGAAGTTGATGATATCTTCTAACTTATAACCGTTTAGGATTATGATGTCAATTTTCTTCAAAGTCTATTAGAAAGCACACCGATTTAGTTCAGAAGAGAAATCATACATTTGTAAAAACATAAACTCACCAAGTTTTATGATTTAAAAGGTAAATCTGTATTATTGCTTAGTAACAGCATTATTAGTGCTCAAATATTATTATAGTTTAAGCACTAATTCACATTGAAAAGAAAACAAAAATAAGAATTTTGATTACATTTCATTAATTCTATTCATTATCGTTAATTTCAACTTAACTATTGTTGTCGATGTGCTAAATATTATTCAGGTTTTATAATAAAAATATCAGATCTAATTAATTCAAATTCTATGCTCTTTATGATATAAATTCAATTAATTGCTCCTAACTTTATGTATATAAAAGTTGACATAAAATTAGAGTGAATTTTAAAATAATTTATAATAATATTTTAGAAATTAAGTAGTAATACCTATTTTAGTCTTTTAATATTTTGTAGGTCTTATTTCGGATAAATACTAGACATGGAATTATGCTTAAATATCAGATTATTCATACAATTTTACAGATGAATTGGTAGATTTAACACGTCCTGTAGTTTTAATTTTCGATTTTTATTCTGTATATCATTTTTAATATTAGTATTATATTCAATATATAATTAATAAAATAGTAAGATATTTCGAAATCATGACATAGGGATTATAATTTTCGTGTCATTTACTACCATTTTAAAAAGTTATTCAAGTATTTAATTCTAATCAAAAATTTTATGAATAGATATATCCTCTTTTTCAGTTAAAGTTGGAAATAAGAAAGCACGTTGTCTATATATTATAAATATGAAATATATCTCCAGTGCTACTTAAAACAATATAAATTACCCCAAACACTCGAGTTTACTATTCAGACAAGAAATTGCATTCATACGTCTAGCAAACAAAAATTTCAAAAATTAGTCTATTAAATAATTCGCATTTTTCAATTTTTTTTCTTCTTTTTAATAAATAAAAATTAAATAATCGCGATCAAGAAAAACTTTTTTTTTCTCTGAGAATGAGAGTATTATATGAAACCATAAACCGTAGATTTTTTTTTTCAGAAAATACCTCAGTGTATTTTACAATCAGTGAAATTTTTGACATAAAAGCGTTTTATTAATGAATGAAAAATATTTTACTGAAATCTTTTTATTTTTATTTTTCAATAATGTTTTTATACCCATTTAATGAAATGTATTTTTCTTTTATAGGTAAGAGATATTTTGTTGACTCATCAAAAGAAAGAAAGTAATCTGCAAAATTTTACACTAAACCTACTTCCAACCTATACCATATAAATAAAGGCAGGTAAGCCTACAAAACTATTTTGATCTAGTCCTTACTATTACAGCTAAAGATAACTGGAGTAACTGGTGGTATGCCGTCACCAGCATTTAAGCAGTTCAATTCCTTAAGTAATCTTTATACTTGTATAGAAGGTAATTTCAAAGGTTCATTTGAATGAAAGTAGTTATATTTCATAGATGTTTTGCTACCACTCTATGACATGAAGACATGAATATTATGCCGTTTTCTGGTATTAGGATTATTCATAGTAATTTGTCTTCTAACGTTATCATAAATTGTATGTGTTTATTAAACTATGAATTAAATAATATTTGACAATATGGAAAATCTCAATGCATGTTGAAAATGCAAGTTTTATTCATGTTCAATAAATGTAGCTAAATATGTTGGGTGATTCAAAAAGACAAACTTTAATTATTAGTCTAGAAATTTCTGAAAAGCTTTAATTATTAGTCAAACAAATAAATTTTATATAGAAAGCAGCATCTTTTCTTCAATCTGAAACGAATTTAGCAACATGAACGATAATAAGGGAATCAATCAAAGATGAAAAACTAACAAAGATGGAATTGTTCATCAATAATGATTTGATAAAAATTGAAACATGTTAACCACTTTACATAAAAAGATGTATAAAGTTGATTTTTTTTTCAATTAACACTTATTCTGGATGAAACCTCATGGACTTTTTGCAACATTATAAAAAATATTGTTTAATAGCCATGTGAATTACATCCAAATCCATTTGATTTAAATTCATCTCATATTATTAACCCTTTGCACTCGGAAAAGTAATTCAATACATAATTATTCACATAATACTAATATTTGTTTATTGCTCCAAAAATTAAATATACATTATTGTTTAAAGTCAAATTTCTTTGAATCATCTTGTTATCATTCTGTAGGAGTTTTTGACAATCAAAATTGAAAACAAATAAATAGAACTTCAAATTGATGCACCGTTTTGAATGGTGGCCGAGAGAAGACATTCGGCTGCAAAGGGTTAATATGTACATATGATCCTTTTCATCTTTTTCTGCGAAGCAGATTTATTTTGATGTGTCTAACCAAAAGTATTTCGTAAATCCTAATGTGTAATTCAAAAGTGATTTCATAAATGTCTAAATGCGTAAGGTTTCTAATTGTTTGTTCATGCATTAACTGATAAAACTTGTTTTGATTGGGTGCAGGTTATGAATTGAAATGGCGAAACTATGTGTTTAAATTTTAGGTTATAATTGAATGTTTGAAACTTAAAATCATTCTGAAATTGTAATCTAAAATTATGAAAAAAAAATGATTTTAGAATCGTATTAATGGAAGAATATGTTCATAAATAATGGATAAAAATTCATTACTATCACAAATTCGGTTAATATACAAATAAATTTGATCATATTCAAAGTCCATAACCTTATAATAATAAAAATGAAACACTTTTGGGTTATTTTTTTAAAATATTGATATCAAACGTTAACATTTAATACATTAATGTCATCAAAGAAGTTCCAAATAAAACACATAATTTTTACATAATTATACACTATTCAACTTGAAAATGCGAGCAAATATACAAAAAAGTATTCTGAAATTTTAGCTAAAAAAATTGAAATTGATTATTTCAGTTATTTTAGGATTAACTATATCTTTTTAGTAAATCTGGCATAAGTATATATACAAAACAGCTGGCATAGTTATAGAAAAAAGGAGCAGAATAAATTAAATAATTATGCAACTTTATTCATATCATTGCCAATAAGATAAAAAGTAATGCCAAAAAATATACAAACAATAAAAAAAAAAAAAATTGAAGTCTTTTGGCGATAAATCAAGAGAAATGAAACGCTTCCTTCCTTTAAGATGTGGCAACCCTTTGATTAATCAAAGTTAACAATGAAAATCGGAAAGTGTTTTGTATCGTGAAACATGGGCCGAAAGAAACCCGAAATTAGAATTGAAATGAAGAACCTAATTGCAAATCACTATAAAAGTAGAAAATCTATTCAAAAAATACTTAATATTTAAAAAAAATAATAAATCAACAGTATTTGGTATACTTTCTATATTTGGAAAAATTGGCTTTGTAAAAGCAAAACACGAATACGATAGGAAATAATTTTCAAATCTTGTGAGCGTAGGTGGTTTGTTAAAAAATCACTATCAATTTAAAGTTGAATGCAGTTAAATTAACGCTAGAAGCTAGAAAAATTTCGGAAAAATATTTCCTCTTCAAACTGTAAGAAACATATGAAGGATTCATGATTTTCATGCGCAAGAAACCGTTAATTAGTCAAGAGAACTAGAAGGACAGATTAAAATATGTTAGATATTATTTAAAAATACCAAAAAATTTTGGTTGTATGTAGTGTGTGCTGACGAAAGTAAATTTAATATTTTTGGTTCAAATAGAAAGCAAAAGGTATGGAGGAAACCTAACACAGAATTTTAACCCAGAAATCCTAGTGCTATAATGAATCATGGTAGCAGCAGCCAATTTATTTGGAATTGCGTGAGTAAATTTGTCACTTTGATTTAATTGACAGCAAAGTCTACAAATATGGATACTTAGACTATGGTTGTTAAAAGAAATATAAATGCTTAAAGAAAGGAAATTTGGGTTAATTTTAAACTCTACCAAGCGATCCGAAATAGAAGTGCTACATTTGTAGGCTATGGATTATTTATTCCCATTGTACTATGGTTACAATAACGCCAGTCCAAAGTCCAGAATTTAATTCTAAAGGGCATTTATAATATATAATATAAAAAATAATAATGTTTGCATGAAAATAATATTACGGGCAAAAATATTTTTAAAGAAAAACTTAATGAAGGATGGAAAAATCTTGAATCCAGTATTTAGAAACATTTAGTTAATCAATGCTAAATAGGAAAAGAAGAATAAAAAACGAGACGATCGGTAAAACACTTAAATAAATTTTTCAAAATTAAATTAAATTTTTTGTTGATACATTTTTAAATTCCCTTATACTTTTAGACCCAAAAATCTATTATAAAAGCATTATATAATTAATTAGTCGTTAATTATTAATTTTAAGAACATTATTTGAGTAGAGTACATATATTTTTCGCAACTTCTATGATTTAAAGTTACCATTCGTTTTGAAATGCATAGACTTAATATTTTTTATTTGATGGTTATTCATCTTGACGTCCGAATACTTTTTTGAGAAACTCCATATGTAGTAAGCTCTTTCCCATCTGACTTATTGGTTACATGGTTACCAGTCATGTAACCAATACAATATATAGGTTTTGTTCAACAATTATGCAACAATCATGCACCACATTGGCCATTAAAAACACCCTTTTTATATCATATGCTTCTGTTATTTATATCTCTCTATCAGTAGAAATGAATATATTATAAATGTTTGTTATATACTATATCTTTCATAAATTTCCTACAGAAATACTGAGCCCTCGTATAAAAATATTGTTTACATTTGATGATATTTTATTTCATTGCAGTAGACATAAAATTATATATACTGTATAGTAGTGTAAAGAAATATACTTCAAAAATAAACAAAATAATAATATGAAGTTTAAACTCTCAAAACGTGCAGCAAATAGCATGATACATCAAAAATTATTTGAACTTATTTCTTAAATATTACTCTAATACTAAAAGACAGAACTATGATTACAATGTCAAAACAAACAATTCTATCAGAACTATTGTTGATACTAATGAACGATCCTTTACGAAACCTAAAACAATTCAATGGTGCTTCATTTTAATATATATAAATTTGTTTTTAACAAGGCTGGTTGGTACGGAGAAGAAAAAGTTGTGAGCGTCAAATTAAAATTTCTACTGTATGTAGTCCTAAGTTTTAGTTTCAGTTAAGGAAAATTCTTCAGGCAAATTACAAAATTGTAATTTTAACTTGAAAATCATGCAAAATATTTCAGAATATTGATTGAAATGTATAAAAGTGCATTTTCATGTCTAAATAGAAAGTAAGTCATATTTTAACAAATATAATATTGTCATATTACGACATGACTTTATTTAATATGATTACTAAATTAGAGCACATAAATTCAGCAGATTAATTTATAAACAATGACAGTTAATTAATATTAGCTAAACGTTTCAGAAAGTTACTTTGAAATAGTTTGTGAAAATTACAAGTCCATTTCTTTTTCAGAATAAATTAAATTAAGTTATCCAGTGAATTATATAAAAGAAAAAAATTTATTTAATTCGTTAAAAGATATCGTGGTTGACACCTTTAGCCGATTGTTCTTCGGTAAGGGGTGGTACGCAGAAAGATGAGTCGTTATAACACCTTCAATTCCAAGATAATATGAGTTTACCCTATTTCTAGATGTAAACATCCCTTCCTTTCGTTTTTCCTCTCTTCCTTATCTTGACTAAATAAATTCATCCTGACGCATGCCAAGAAAGAAGGAGGGTTTTCGAATCCCAGAACGAACAGAAAAAACAAAAAAACGTATTTTCATGTCAAAATATAAAGTAAGTCATATTTGAAAAAAAATATAACATTGTAATATTACAATTACTGTAGCCACTTTAATATTTAGAGCATAAAAATTCATCACAGCAATTAATAAACACTGACAATTAAATAATATTAGCGAAACGTTTCAAAGGGCTACTTTGAAATAATTTGATTAGTCCATTTCTTTTTCAGAATAAATTAATTAAATTATCCCGTGAATAATACAAAAGAAAACAATTATTTAATTCATTAAAAGTAAAGCATTTATATAATAATTTTAGAAAGAATGCCTTGTAAGGCAGTTTAATGTGATTTGTGAAAAATAAGTGAGATAAAATTCTATTAAATACTTAAATAAAAGAAAAAAATTTTGGTCTCGCTTAATCCTTCATTTCAGATTAATCGTGCCATTAAAAGGGGCTTCTCCTCCCTTTTGGAGAAATTAATAAATTAAATATTTAGTCTTGAGCAAGTAAATGTATTAATAATTAGAAGATTCTTTTGAATTCGAAAAAATTTGAAGATCTCTTTAATCTTAGGATTAGTTAAATGATTACTCAATCAATAAATTAACTAAATGCTCACTGCAATTGCATTAAAAATATTTGTTTAGATTTTTTTAATATGGGTTAAAATATGAAATAAATAATTCTTAAAATCTATGAGTGAATTATGTAAATCAATTGGAAACATTAAGAATGCTACTGTTTCTTCTAATAATATTACATTATGGCTTCAGAACACACGCACACGCGCACACACACACGCACACGCACATGCACTCACACTCACACACACACGCACACACACATACACACGCACACACATACACACACACATACACACACACACATGCACACACACACACACACGCGCACACACACAGGTATTTTTATTATAATTAAGGATATAAAGAATTAAAAACAGAGTTATAGTTTTTAGAATTATGTTTTCACCAATTCTATTTCTTACCAATTATATTTGGTTTAATATCATTTACAATCAAGTGAGTAAAAACTTACGATCACAATGACACTGAGTTTCATTTGTAAAAAATAATATTTTTAATGAATTTCTTAAAAATATAGAAAAATAAGAAATAAAAGTTTGTACTACAAGAAATGCTTTAAATAGCAGCAGATAATTATAACAGAAGATAGGACAAAAATCAAAATAACATTCTGTCGTTATTTTTTTGTAGGTATTTAAACCAACTGACCTAATTATGAAGATTTATTCAGAATTAAAATGAAATTATTAAATTTTAATGACAATTTATGAATTTTTTTAGATTAATAAAAGGTTTCAAAGTCTTTGTTTTCGAAATATTTTATTTTTGTTACTTTGTTATTTTGTTTTGTTTTGTTACTTTTATTTAGTAATTCTTACTTTCAGTTGTGTATAAAGATTTTATCAGTTAATGCTAAAAACAATGTTTAATTTTTAAAAAAAATGTAAAAGTAGGATTAATAGTATGACATTCATGTTTTTTTTTTTTTTTTTTTTTTTTTTTTTTTTTTTTTTTTTTAAGATTAAATCTTTTCGTTAGTGCTGGGGATGAATTCACATCTATAGATAATTTGAAAAGCGAAATATAAAAGAGATTTGTTTAATTGAAGGTTGGTATTTCATAATATTGTTATAAAAATTTCTATTTACATAATTACATTTTTTTTAAATGTAATTTTAATAAAAATTGAGCATTTTCAGGCAATATTTATATTTTTAAGTGAACGGTAGCTTATATAGGTATATAATGTAACGACTAAACAAATAATGATTAAAAAAAATCGTAGACGGAGTTTCTGCACGTACAAAATTGTACTAAATATCAGAATATAATGTAAGCTCGCAATGTATTGTAATACTAAAAAATTTCGACTTCTGCTTTATTTTTAAGAATATTCACATTTTAGCTTCTATTTGGAACTGAAATGTTCTTTTGGATTTATTTCGATTCATTTATTTAAAATGAAGAGATCCGTAGATGAATGCTGGCTTAGATTTTTATTTTTAGAATTTGCAGATTTTAATAATTTTTGTACTAAATCCTCGAAGAGATTGAATATCGGCCAAACTATGTGTATAAGAATATCATTTTCACTGAAAAATTATTTCCGTAATGGATTAATTGCTACCACCACTCCAATGACGGGATCTGCCTCATAAAGGAGAGTTTACCCATGGCCGTTAATGGGTATTGACTCAACATACAGAATACGATTACTACGATAAGAATAATTCAGATTATGTCGGACGAAGCTCTTTTGCAGTTGTTCCTGAATTATAGATTTGCGTAGCTTTTTTTACGACTAAATGTGTAAAGTAGTGTTTTGCTAATTTGTTTAGTAAATGAATAAGAATACTTGCTTGTTATAGCTGAAAAAATATAACAAGTAAGATGAATAAGATTTGGTAGATATTTTAAAATCTCGGTACATTCCTACTGTTAAGGAAAAATACGTCCGATAGGTGTAAGTGTAAAGTCAAACTGGTGTATTAACAAATAATGGTGCTTTATTCGACAAGAAAGCACGAAAACGCAAGCTACAAAGCAGAGGCGTAGCTCTTGACGAAGACGAAAATTTGCAGTAAACAATAATACATAATCAGCAAATTCTAATCAACCGTTATAACACAAAACAATCAATTAGAATTCGCCGGAGATCAACACTCCAAAGACAGACTTTGCTCAACCACTTGCTTGAGCTCAACTCAACTATTAGTGTTAACCTTAGCTATAAGATTCGTGGACCGTTTTATAGCTGATAAGGCATTGATTCTTCTAGAACAATTGCCGGAATATGAGTTCTAATGGAGAAATCAAAATATTCTCGAATTTTTGGGATGCTCCATTTTTGTACTGAAATCGCCAAACTCATCGCCAAGTTTTTCGCAACGACAGTTTGAATGACTCGGCATTCATTACTATATCTGTAAAACTTTTTTCCTTATCATGATATTCACTGCGTAGGGAAGTAAGATTACAAATGCATAATAATATCAAACTGTATGTATATATTTATCGATGAAATTGTATAAATAAATGCTCAAATTGTATAAATGTGTTACGGAAAATACAGAAGAATATTCTCACTAGTTGAATTAAGTCTTTGGAATTTTAAAATGAAAACGATTTCATAGTGTATTTTACAGCATTCTAACCAAAATAAACTATTTAATCAGATACATTCAATGTCGCGGCTACAGTTAGAGAACTCGGAACGCAGAATCGAACTATCGTGACAACAATTACGCATTATTAATCGCACGTATAATTAAATCGAAACTTCTGATACCTCTCAATGCATCATTACTCATTCAAAACACTTTCTACATGGATACAAATTCAACGAATTACCCTCAGCGAAATCAAGATTATACGGAATTCTTCCAAAACGCTCAAATTCGCCGTTTTGGAGAGTCGCGTTTAAATGCATAAATCTTCCATTACAAGCTAAAGCAAGGAGCAGCCTCTTGAACATATACATATAAGACATTCTTTAATTAATATCGTGTTTCATTAGTTGTTCTGCTTAAAGCAAACCGTAATTTATACTCCAATCGTGTTAGGTGTCATAGGGTTACACATTTCATCATGCCGCTCTTCGCAATGCCGCTCTTGAATTAATTAACGTAATTTACATCTTGTTGCTGGTTCTGTGTCGCAGGAAGCCATCAATTGATTGTTGTTGAAGTTTTTTAGTATCGATTTTTGCTATGCGGAGAATGGAATCGTGGAGATTCATTCATTTACTCCACCCCCACAACTCCCTCCATCCCGTCTGAACTTAACTTATGTGTATAATTTGCTGCTAATGCTTACTTTGCAGCTTATTAAATATTCTTTAAAGTTGTTTAGTCTCAAGTAAACTTGTAGCAAGCTTTATTTTTGTCTTTATTTATTTATTTATTTTTTTTGAGATTATGCATAATAAAAGTGTGATGATAAAATAGGCTTAGATCCATTATTTTTGTTTGGTTAAAAACAATGAAAATTTTCTGAAAAATTTTAAGTGTTATAAGTGTTTTAGATAATTGAGTAT
>JAPMOR010096957.1:17205-54053 GCA_026543865.1 Argiope aurantia | reverse complement strand
AGGTATATCCCCTAATAGTAAAATATTGTATTAATATCACCTAATAGCAAAACGTCTAAGTCAGTAATGTAAATATGTATTTCATGAATGTTCTCTAGAAGATTTTAATAGAAAAATCGAATGACGATACATGTTGCACTAATAAGCATGAATGCAAAAATTTTATTACTTTCAGTATGTAGGAATAGCTTTATGATATTCTCTATACAGCAGAATCAGTGATTCTTAAAGCAATAAGTCCTCTTTTTTCGAAACATCAAAATAATTGATATTTCTTCACTTGTTCTGGAGCATTCTCAGAGATGACAACAGTTGCATTCTCACTATTGACTTCATCGAAGAATTCGAAGCGTTTCAACCTAGTCTATCAGTCTTTTGGAATAATATTTATGTGAAAAATATTTTCACGAAAGAGATAAACGATATATTGTGTGCAGCTTTGACTCCAAAATTTTAGATATTTATCAAATTTTGAATAATATTTGGAACACGAAATCGTCCAAATCACTTACATTCTTCCAAAAGAAGAATTTAATAATGAAACACATCATATTAAAGAGTGTGAGAGTGAACAATGCTTAGGGTGAGAAAGCGCCTCTGTTTTGATCAATCACTTTTTTTAGAAATGTCAGTTTTTATCTCCTTCCCTATATTTTGAATCTTTGAATTTAAAATTTATTTAAAATAAAAATATTTTCTGTTTTAGCATCATTTAGATGAATCGACATATAAAAACAAATTTTGATATTAATACGATAGATTTGCATACTATTTGGTTTGACTCCAACATTTTAGATTTGTATCAAGCTTTGAATTCACTTAGTAAACACGAAATTGTCAGATCATCTACATTTTACCGTAAGACGAAATTAATAACAAAACATGCCATATTGGGAGGGGGGAGGGGTAATAAAAACTCACAAAATAAGAAATTAGGGCATTGAATTAAAAAAATTATACTAAAAAATATTTCTTGTCACAACATTATCTAGATGCATCAATGTATAAAAATAATTTTGGTTAGTAATATGATAGATATCTACACTATTTGAATTGAGCAGACCATCTGTACCGTATATATCATTATAAATGCAATCTGCGAGTGAATCTATTAGGACGCAACTCAATATCCCCCAGCCATTCCATCACTATTCTACCGTTACCAATTAATTTATAATGTCCACTGATATTAATCCACAGATGTCAAACTGTGAGGCACTCTCTGAACTGCAGAGATCAGTTTAAATAGCTATCGGATCTAGCGAATGGGGGGCAACGAAATTGCTATTCGATTTCCAAACCTTCTTGAAAATAATTTCAAGCTATTAAATGGGCTGGAAAAAGCATTTATAATATATTTAAAAAAAGTTTAAACACGGAATCAAATTTCTTTGTTTAATGTTTGTGATTGAAACTGAGTGATTAATTTTTGATGTTAGGCAGACAGAATATTTGAAAAAATTCTAAAAACCTACATGATTAATGAAAGATTTATCTCAGGCAATGGATAAAATATTAAAGTTAATTTTAGTTAATATGTTATAAAGATGCAGCAGAAGGTGGAAATAGTAAATCATAAATGTATACACAACGGACAACACATCGAAATACATTATTCAAAACAGTCGTAATAGCGATATATATAATAAATTTTGTTTTTGGAAGGCGTTTTTTACAAAATTAAAATTAAATTCAAATAATGGCATGCACTAAAGCAATAAAATTTGTTAAAAGTATTCAAAATCATCATTTTATATTTATGATTATACGTATTAAAGATTAAAATAATGTTTGCGCGATGTGATAAAATCATTTTCATGAGAGTGAGTGAAGCTTCACTTATGACAATTTTTTTAAAAATATGCCTGGAAAATTATTACTTGCATAGACTAAGACTATATTAATGATGACAAAGCAAAAAATGTGAGTGTTATTTTTAGAAAATATAATGTTTAGATAGGCATAAAATTGCATGTCTCCTAAATTTTGAAATTAGGAATATTTGCTATCATATATAATCAAAGAAATGGAATTCATTATAAAATATACGTCTCTACTACTACCTCTCCAAACTTCAGTAGTTATTTAAAATATGTAAAATGTATTCATGTTGTAAATATTCTGCTTAATCATATATATATATATATGTATATATATGTGTGTATGTGTGTGTAATGATATTTTAAACTCTTAATTCAACTGAAGCCTTGTAAAAATAATGCGCCATCAGCTCCACGTGCCTAGTGAAAATGATTCCTTCGGTGCCCTTATCTAAGGTCAAAACATGTATTAAATCGACACGTGGCCGGAAATCCCATGTTATATAAGACTAGTGATAATTAGTTTCGCCCCTTCCTGCCTTCTGCTTTTAAGAATTAATGCTTACATATTATTTAGTCGACAAGGATAGTTTTCTGTGAACATTTTTTTAAAAAGAATTAAAATTATATTTCCGGGATGAGAAGCAATTTGATGCTACGGAACGGCTCGTTGATGCCGTTACTCTGAAGAGGATTCCTTGCTGGTTCGGCCGCGCTGTCTCTCACTACACTGAAATTCTCTTGACACAGATGGTTTTCTCCTGCGGCCACGTCGTTCCACGCAGCTGATGCGATATCCTCTGCATTCAGTTCATGTTACCGCATCGCCTGTGGTATCTGTGGCCTCATCCGACACTCCGGCTCAATATGCTTCTGTTTGTGCTCCATTTCCTCATGTGCATTCTCCATACATCTTCAAGAAATTCCAACCTGTGCCATGCTTTATCCCGTTTCTCAAAATATTACTTGTGTTTTATATTATCTACAATATAATAATCACCTGCTTTACTCGCCAGTGGTCTACAGTACCAGTTCAGTGATCAAAAATACCTTTTATGATTCATCAAAAAAAGAAAAAAATCCATTAGTGTTAAAAAAAGTCTCCATTGACTGACTCAACGAGTGAAAATCAAGATGTATATTCTGTACTTTTGATTTTATTTTAAACTGAATTTTCAATTTACAATACAATTACAAATGATATTTTCTTACTATTATTTAAACTATTATGATGTTTTAAATTTTTTCATATCTATTATTTAAAATTTATGCATAATATTAAAGTGCTTTTAATTTGAAATTTATGTACATGCTATTAAAATCAAGAAAAGTGATTTCCCCAAATGAATTTATCTTTAAACAATAATTAAATATAAGTCATGACTGACACATGATATCAGAGAAATTTAGTGAGTTCCTCAGAGGAAAAATTGTTACACCTCTGATTGTTATTAACTGTACTCTGTTATCTATGATGTCAGATTGCTTTTTGTTTTAATAAGCATACAGAGCTTGTGAATGAAAACGTAACTTACCAAGATTCTTATATACTTAATAATTAATGGCACGTGATAATTAGACTAATGTGGTAAATACTTCGGCGAAATTTTTGCACCTGTGACAGTTATTAAGCTACCCTCTATTATCACTGTCTCCAAATACTAGTTTTTTACAAAATACAAATGCTTTTTTTTCTTCAATTACCAAATATTTTTTTATTTATTTTATTTCCCAAACACTTAATCATATGAGTAATTTGAGTCTTGTGTTTGTTACATTCATTCTCAAGTGTTTTGTTTGAAATCTTTGAATTTTGCATTTATTTGCATTTCCAAAAGTTTTATATGAAACCATTCAATTTTACAAGTATTATTTTCATTTCCAAGATTTTCATTAAATATTTTTGAATCTTATATTTAAAGTTTCAGTTCCAAGTGTTTAATATGAAATATTTCAATTTTACAAGTATTATTTTCATATCCAAGTTTTTAACCTGAAGTTTTGAATCTTGTGTTTTTATTTACAGCTAAAATACTTTATTTAAAATCATAACTATACTGATATTTCATTTGGGTGAAATCATAAAAATATTGATATTATATTTGATAATTTAATACTTTATTTTAAATTTAATACTTTTGTTGAGTCAGACTTCCTAGCATTTAGGAATAATATAGGCAAGCATACCATTGACCTTCCTATCCAAATTAAGTTCATTAACTCAGTTTTTACAGAAAAATAGTCAAATTAACTTTGTGCAATATATTGTTTAATTTATTAATATTTTGTAATTATGTCTACTCATTATTTAGGTTTATGTAAGATCTTCATCAAAATTATCCTTTCTCTTTTTATATTTTCAATATCTTTAATTATTAATTTAAATTTAAAATAATAATTTAAATTTAAATAAAAAATTTTATTTCTCATGTGTCCTCCACATAAACCCCAACTTAGGCTGACCCGTTCTCTCCATTCGTAAGAGTTAGTTTCTCCTTTTCTTCAAGATGATGATGTTGCAATAGGCGCCATCACAACATAAATTCACATACTTACTCAGAAGTGAGTATAGGATCAATCTCACAATTAATTTCTCTCTCTTTCTATTTTCATTCCGGATATTTTGTTCTCCATTTTGGAAATAAATATTTCTGAATGATGGTAGAGAGAGAATAAGAATTACATCCCTTTTCTTGGTGTCCTAATTTTTTAGATCATTAAGTTTCACCTACTACAAGAGATTGGTGGACAAGGATTAACTAGTCACCACTAATTTGCTAATCAGTCTGTTAAAAGTTTTTTCTTTCACACTTCAATATTTTTATACTATTCCTTTCAGTATTAATGTTTATCATAAAAGTATTTGAAACTCATATTTATTATTTTCCTATTCAAGGGAACTACAGAATAATAACAAGAATATATTTGTGCACTAAATCATTTAACATTTTAATATTTTGTTATTACTGTTGATTATTAAAGTTTTTATGTACTATTTTCACAAATATAAGTCTTTTTATGCTTCTAATATAAGATGATAAATGGGATTTCTGTATTAATGTAAAGGCAAGGGAAACTTAGTTGTCACTTTCAATACTCAGACACCACTGTAAGGTATGGTTGTGCGCAAAAGGCCCCCGAAGCATTTCCATGTCTTGCGGTGGAGGAGGGGATTGTAATGATATTTTAAACTTTTAATTTAATCTAAATTAATTTCAAAAGCTTTATCTTAATTTAGCCCATAGTAATTTCATTCTCTTATTTCCTGATACAATTCCACTTTCTGTTTAATTAATTCAACTGAAGCTCTGTGAAAATGATGCGCCATCAGTTCCACGTGCCTAGTGAAAACGATCCTGCTGTTGCCTTTGTCAAAGGTCAAAACGTGTATTCAATCGATACGTGACCGGAAATCCCATGTTATATGACTAGTGATCATATAACATAACCTTCCTTACTTCTGCTTTTGTTACGCACTGTTGTGGACGTGTTCTGTCTGCGCCTGCTTGCAAATAAATTGCCTTCCCTGGGTGGATTAAAATGAATTTAAGAATGTAAAATGTCTCTTCGGTGTCTTCGAATCTACATTCTGCTTCTAACAAAATAAGCTTACACACTCACCCACACACTCACACTCACTCACTCTCTCTCTCTCACACACACACAAACACAATATGCTGGTCTGAGCATTTTCTCACGCTCCAAGTGAAAGGATAAAAATTCTTAATGCTTATAACATCTAAAATTCTAATCTATAAGAAATCTAAAATTCCCGTTCCTAAATCGGCACATGTCCAAGAAATCTCTATCAAAATCTCATAGTAAAATCACTGAAGGGAAAATCTTTGGTCTCTTCTGCTGTTGTGTTGCTATGTAGATTCGCGTATTTCTTACTATTTATTCTTTGTACGTAAATAATGTTTCCCGTTGTAAAATAAATTATAATATATAATATAATATATATAATTAATTATACATAATTGTACAGATAAGATAAAACATTATTTCACATCACTATTTTTAACCGAATACTCGCTTGGTTATACTAAAATTTTTCCTTAAAAAATAAATATCGAGACCTACTCAACAAGATCTTAGTATTTAAAAATTCAATGTGCATATTAGTTTAAATCGCAGGGTAGTATTTTCTCCTAGAATTTACTGCCAACCTTTCAATAAAATGCAGAAACTTCATTATCAGACATCTATCTCTTTATAGGCATGCAATTTTATTTTGTATAAAAATAATGCAACCTTCCTAATCTTTAAGGTCACTAGCGAGTTCTTTTGAATTGTGAACAACTTACAAATAATGCATCGAAACATTGCATAAGTGTATTCCCTTTTTTACTGAAAATCAAAGATTACAACTAAAATGAAGACTCATAAAAATTAAATATATATTTTTTTCTCACTTACTTTAAAACTTTTCATTGGAAAAAAAATCAAAATATTGCCGGCTTTAATATTAAAAGAACAATTATTATTATTATTATTATTTATATTTCCCCCCTCTAAAGTGAAAGATCATCATTTGTGCTCTTCATACCAATTCAACGTAGCCGTCTAAGCAGTAAGAGTCGCCCCTCCCCCTCTCCCATCGTGAATTGAAACATTGCAATTTAACAAATTGGCTAAAAGATGACATTCTCCCCCCTCCAAAGTAAAACGAAAGATAAGTTTGGGGATTTTCCAATTGAAAGCTCTTAACACTATGAGGGGATTGATTAGGGATGGGGAGAAGTCTTCCGTCATGCATGTAAATCTTCAATTATTCGACATCCAGCAGACTGGGAAGAATGAATATGACTCATGCCATGATCATGTTCCTTTAAATCTGGGAAGGCAGATGGATAAGGCACTGATCGAATGAACTTTGAAGGGGAGGGAGATGAAAGGTTTTTCTTTCACTGTGGTTCATAATTCCAAACATAAACGGAAGATTATAGGTCACAAAAAACCAACTGAATTCACACAGGTGGAATTGTCATTTTAATTTAGTCGAAAATTATCTTTCAAATCTTTCTCTCATAATTCCAAAAACAAATGGAAAATATAGTTCACAAAAGATCAACTGAATTCAAACAAATGGAACTGTTCTTTTAATCTGATAGAAAGTTGTCTTTCAATTCTTTCTCTAATAATTATAAACATAAACTGAAGATTTTAGATCACAAAACAGCAAATAAATTCAAACTGATGGAATTTTCCTTTTAATTTGGTCGAAAATTATCTGTAGATAGGTGAAATTTCAGAACATAAACAAATAAATTTTAATTCGTCCCCAAGCAATCAACATTTTTTTTTACAGAAATTCATTTTTTCTTAACATCTTAATGCAAAAGAATAACATTTCACATTTGTCTCTAGAATCAAGTAGGATTCTAGTTACCGGTTTCGCAGGTAGTAAGAATTTATGAAATCAATTAAACACCATTCAAAATAGCAGATAAAAGGATAAAGTTTTAGCATAATTTCTCTTTCCTTAAGTTATATTAAAAATTATTTAAAACAAAGATAAAGTGCTAGCAAAATTATTTTGAACCTTGTAATAATCTGTATTATATAAAAGTTGCACTTATATCTAGGAAAATATTGGGGCAATAATACTTTTTAAAATTTAAAAAGAAACTAGAAAATTGAAACAAAATTATATGAAATTTAATATTACTAAAAGAGCTAACATTTTGAATTTTAAAATACTCTAAAATTAAATTTTGAAATTACTGAAAGAAAAATGTTAACATTTCGATTGTGCGCATTTTAGTCTAGAGATACTTTTTTGACAATTGCCTGATTATGATATAGAAACTTAATTTTAAGCATATCAAAATATTAAAAAAATATTTTATACTTCACTCTATCTTCTCAACATAGACGAAAAGAATCTTCATATATCGATCACAACAATGAATAAAATATAAAATAAGGATGAAATATAAATAGCACTAATGCGAGCGGTTTAAGCTTCACTTACTTAAACAATGGAATATACTGTGGTGATGGTTAAAACATTTAACAAAATAATTAAAAATAGAAAGAAAAATTACATCATAAAAAATCTGGCGGGATTAAAAAGATAATGTTTTGAATTTTATGATGCGGTAAAAAACATTTTTGTACTGAAATGTTATGGTAGTTATCACGAAAAATCTCTTATTCTTAATTAATTAATTCTTTAATTAATTAATTCTTTAATTAATTAAAATTCTAAATTAAAATGATTTAAAAATTGCTCTGAAATGCACATTATCCCTTTCCAAAATATATAAGTACCAAGTTTGGTAGCTCTTCGTCAAATGATTGGCCTGTGAAGGGGCACACTTGTACACACACTTGCATCTTTATTATTAATAGAGATGAACTGTAGATGTAATATAAAATGTGCACTTTTAGAATTCTTTTTCTATTGCATTAATGCCCGCAACTGTTATTTATATACCGCAAACAAAATATATAAATCTGGTGACTCATCATATTAATATTAATTTAATATATATTAATTTGTTTGTTATATTATTTGTCATATATTATATTAATTTGTCAAAGACTAATTAATTTTAATTCTGCTTTTCAACATTTTTCAAAGCTTAGGTGATGTTAAATCAAGCATATAATTTAAAAGGCAAGAAAAATGGAAACTTCTTTAAGAATTTCATAAGGTGACTAACAAAAAAAAAATTGCATTCACAAAATTTGCACACACACGCACATACACACACACACGTTTTTCATTAGAAGACATTATCATTTATATTATGGCTATACCATTTATAAGAAAAATATAAATTTATTCAAGAGGTGTTTTCTTCGAACAAAATGTAAGCATTTAATGCAGAGAATATTATTAATTCAACTTTTTGTATTTCCACCGAAATATTAAAAATGAACCCTGGAATATATCAGTTAATTGACTTCATGGAAGCTCTTTCATTTTTTTTCCGCACCTGAACACCGATAGCATGTCTGATCCGCATTTAACTTGCTGATCACTTTTCGAAAGCGTTCTTCAGCTAATTAGACCGCTTAAGGTGATTGAATTCATTTTTTAACCACCGAATCAAAGCGAAATATCAAGCGATGAATTCGGTAAGAGCATAGCTATAAGAGATAATATGGACAAATCCCCCTTAATTCTTTCTTTTTTTTCTTTCATCTGCTTTAAGAGCTTTTGTCGGAATCGATTTGAAGTTGAGGATGCTATCGTTAAAAATAAAATAGTTGTAGAAAAAAAAATACCCCCTCTCTCTCTTCTAAAAAACCATAAGAAAAAAAAAAGAGGGAACGAAACAAATAAAAAAAAATGGAATGACTAAGATAAAAAAAAAAGCGATAGAGAGAAAAGTGTAGCAGAGCTAAAAAGTCAAAAAACGTTTCTGGGAAAAAAAGAAGGAAATCAAGTAAGAGATAGAGAGGAAGACAGACCTTCTAAAGCGCAAGGCTAAGGGGGTGGACGGAGCTGCAAATCGACGTAGAATATAAAAGTGCAAGTGAAGCAGCAGAGAGGGATCCGACCCCTTATGATTCTCCACCCCCTTACGATCTATTAATCTTTATTCAAGAGTCTGTCGGCAGAGACAGTTAAGGTTGCCGTCAAAATGCAGTGCTTGGGGTGGATCTCCACTCACTGCTGGCTCGTTACATGCTTCCTGTGTACTCATCTCAATTATCCGAGAAGAGAGCTCCCATTTTCAGTTAAGTAACACGAACAGGAGGAAAAAATGGTACATGAAATGATTCTAATTTTACATCTCTATCTCTTCCAATTTCCTGGATAATAAAATTCAAAATATGAAATGTACAGAATCTTTTGACGTCTCCCCCCCCCCCTCCTTTTCATCGAATATGCGCTGAAACTAAACACGTTAACTGTCATATCACCTATATTCGAATGATACTTACTTGAAAACTTTTAAAATATTTTAGTAGATATTTGGAAAATACTCTACTGAATGCAAATTTTTTAAATTTTTATTAAATTAATGAAAAAATATATTTTAAGAAAAAACTATTTTGGATGAAAAATCATATACAACTATGAGGTTGCTCAAGACAGTTGAAAAGCGAATTCCGTTGACTTTTGGAAGTACTTTGTATTTTACACTCTTGTTTAATGCCATAAAATTAGAATATACGGCCATATAAAAAAGTATATTTACACTCCACCAACAATCAAAATGTCGTATGTCAAAACCCAAACATATAAATCTATAGGATAATTGAATTGTATTAATATTTCATGAAATTTGTGGTAACAACTATAATCTTTACTAACTACATTGGCTATTATTTTTTTTAAATGCATAGATGCAGTATCAAAAGTAACTTAATTTTGTGTCAATATTAATAAATCCTTAAAATTGATAATTTTTTAATACCATCAAACAGCTTAAATTTCCAAAAGTAATTTTATTATCTTTCTAAAGATTAGTATTAGATTAAAGAGTAATTTATTTACATACAAAAATAGTTACTTTTTAATTCAAATTATAATTTTAAAGACAAAATTTTACAAATCCTTCAGCATTTAAATTGTTTTTGTGAAATTTTTATATATTATTTAGCTGATAAAAATGTCCAAAATCTGCATTCATAAAAATGTCCAAAAACAATTCGTGATAAAAAACTAAAGAAATATGTGTAGGTAAATAAATTTCTATTAAAATGTTAATTACTAATTATCACTACCATCAGTTGTAGTATTAATACAATAACTTGAAAAGAAAGTGGCTAATAGCGGTAACACAAGACGAAGTATTTCACCTAAATATATCTTCTCAACGCACATCTCTTCCATGTTAAAACAGCGTAAAATGTTAATTATATTTATATATCTTGCTTTCTTTAGAATAAGCTAACTCAAGGTATTAAATTACGTCTATTAAAGCAACATATTATATTCATAAATTAGCTTCATTTGTTTGAAATTATTCATTTTTGCCTCTGCATTCTGCTCATTTATGTATAAATAATAAAGTTTAATATTTTTGTTTATTTTCATGGTGCAAATTAAAAGAGAAAACCATTTTCTACAAAGCTTCGTTCAATTTAACTTCATTAAAATTAAAACATTTTCGCCTGTTTCTGACGTAATTATTTAACAATCAATTAAAATGAAACACTAATTTTGTTCTATTTAATTTAATTTCATAATTATCTGTTCATTATACACTTCGTTAATATTTTAATACCTTAATTGTATGTAGGATTTGTCAAAAGATGGAAACAAAAACTTAATTTTTAAGTTTAGTTCTTTCCTTGATGGAAATTCTTTAAAAAAAGACTATATACTTTATTTATACTACAAATGTACAGAAATAGCATATTTTGAAAATATTGTTTAGATGCCCAAAAATCAACGTGACTTTTTTGGTAGCAATACGTGAAAATTTTGCCATTCATGAAATATCCTTAAAAATACTTTCAAATAGTTTTATTTCAGTAAAATTAATCCAAATTAAATTTGCTTCAATTCGTTCATCCATTTTCGCATGTTTGTTACTCAGACTTAGGTGAATATTTCATTCATTGTTAATTCCAATTTGAACTTGAATAAATATTAGAGAACGCAATGATGTACTTCCATATTATAATTAATTAAACGTCCAATTAATTAGATATTTATTTAAATTACGAGTAAACAAATATTTGCTGATAATAGAATTTATGCAGAGATACGAAATAAGATTTTTAAACATTTGACGTCTTCAAATGTAAATAGCACGAAGATAAAACAAACTTAAGATTTGTTGCAGACGATGAATGATTTTGCTGTAAATATTATCAAGTTAAATATGAAATTTTATAGCTGATGTAATGTTAAAATATGGAATTTCAAATCATTCTTGCTTATTAAGGATAATTAAGGCCCACAATAATAAAGGAGCTCAGCTTTTCAAATGATTTGATAATTGTTTATTTTTCATTATTTTAGAAATATACAATTAAATTTGTCATTTTAATGAAAACATTTCCACATTCTTGGTCATAACGTTATTTACTCGCTTTTGCTGGTAATTAAAATATTTTTATGCCTTATTTTAGCTCAGTCAGTAAACATAATAACAGAATGTCCAAAAATAAATGTAACTTCTAAAAATATATGTAATAATTTCCTAGCAAAATGAGACGAAGAGTTATCTTTAAATCATACTTTAAAAAATTTTAAATGCCAAAGGAGATTCATTTTTTTCTATTTTTTTATGTTACTACTATTTTACTCCTATATTTTTATATCTATATGTTATTAAAACTTTTTAAAAGTTTTTATGAAATTAAATTAAGCGACGTGAGTGGCAACTTAAATATATGTGTCAAATATGGAGTCTGAGGACAGACATTTTTATAAATTGGAAATTTCAATCTTTTCAATCCTTGTTAGCAAGTAGTTAAATTTTAATTAACAAGAAACCTCAAAACCATTCTCAAATTTAAAAAAATGCATCTTTTAAAAATTATTAAGATAAAAATATTTTTTTTGTAAATATTTCTCTTTTTAATTATTTTATTTATATTAAATTCAGTTTACTAGACACATCTCGGGTGATAAAGATGTGGTGTCAAATTAATAATTTATTTGTATTTTGTGCCTTTAAATCGTCATGGTACTTTTTGTCGTTCAACTTTATTGAAATACTGGCATCGACATTTCATATTATAAAGTACCTAATAGCTTAATATGAAAGAGAATGTCATAATATTTTCGCTTTAAAAAATGCGAGGTGAGAAAGAAAGATAATCAACCAAGATAAAAAAATATTTGAACGTTCAAAGTATCCTGAATTGAGTACCTATTTCATTCAAAGACTTTTCAACTAAGAATCGCAATGCAACTCAGATCAAAGAGATGCTTCGTTTCCTCATTATACAGATCTTTAAAGTGGAATTATTTAACTGTAGCACGTTGTTTGAAAATTTATTTTCTCTAATAATGATAAAGAATGTTTTTTTATCAAAAAATCAAATATTGATTTTCATAACTTAGTTTATAATATAATGACTTTTTACTTTGAAGACAAACTTGTAATGAGAAATCGATTTTAAAATGCAATGAGAAACATATAGAAGCACATTTTTAAATAAATACTGAAAAATTAAAAATAATAAGATAAAAATGGCAAAATTTTAAGAAAAATGCAAACGATTCATTAAAGGAAGTAGTTGTTCTTGAATCTGCAATGTGACTTAACTCGTATTTATCAATTAAATTTTATTCCTTAAAATATTATACTACTTTATCGTGTTTAAGATTTCAATGCAACGAAATACGAAGCTTATTTTCAAATCAATTATGCCACCATTTAGATTTCATATAATTACAGATTTCCGATTCTCTGGTAATTCTATCCAGTTTCTTTACAAGAACAGTTAATAGAAAATCGAACTGAAATTCCTTTGGTTTGGATTTTAACCATGGAGTCTACTGATTTTATTAACAAAGCCGCGGTAGAAGAAGAACTTTAAACCAATTCGCCGATTTCACACAAAATCAAATTATTGAACGACAACGCCGTTGCTTTTAGAGACACAAGATAGAATCAATTACCTTGCCCTCCTAAAATCTAAGAGAGTGAATGAAAGAAAAAAAAACCATTCTGAATCAGCAGAACATATTCATTGCCATCCTCAGAAGTATATCCCCTTCCTCTTAGCTTTTTTGCAACCACTTCAGGGCCCCCTCTTTTCCATTGACTTTCCACGGCTTCAAAAATACTGCTAATCGAAATTTCATTTACTGGGCTAACGGGAAAGACGCATAATTATTTCCAAATTTAATAACCTATTGACTTTTCAAAAGTCCTCTTCGCTTTTACCCACGGAATCCTCCTCCACCCCTTCAAAACTCTTTTCATTAGTTGAGGTTGCGAGGAGGGGAGGACCTGTGCAAAACGAGAGGGAGGGGGAGGTGGAGGTCCAGGGACATTCTCCTGAGCTTAATTAATATTCTGCTGCAGGAATAGCACAAGGCCTTTGCTGATTATGTAATGAATTAACAGACGAAACAATTCTGTCGACTATTTAACGATAAAGCTAGGGGGGTAGAGGGTAGAGTGAGAGAGAGTTGTACTTCGTCCCGTTAGGTTCTCTGTCCCATTCAGTCCAAAGTGTGCGGGTATGTTGCGCCAACACTTGTACAGATCTGGATGGTATCGAGTTTCCCTTAGGCTAGACGCTGTCGTGGCTTCTCGAATTAATATTCAAACTGTCAGGAAGATTTCGCATAAGACTTCAAAATTCATGATTGGAAGGTTTCGCTTGGCGGCGAAAGTGCTGTTTGTCGTACCGGAGGCTGCCAAACAGTTTGCTAAAGCTAAATTAATTAGTGAAGAGAATTCGGTTTTTGAAATGTGATTTGTGGTCACCAGTTTAGCTTTTGAGGTGTTTGTTTTGGTTGAGAATTGGAGGCAACTGTGGAAGGCAAATGAGAGTTTGCATCTTCTATAAGTTTTCATGACATAAAATCCTTTCATTTGTGCCATATATGTTTTCCCTTTTATAGGGTTTAAGCAGAGTATTCATTTTTAACAAAAATAAATCATATTTCGTTTTATGAAGAGTAAAAATTAAATGGAATATATTTATTATCTATTCTCCAGAATCCACAAGAAATTAATATACAAATACGCATAACAAAAAATGGGCCATTTTTTAGCATTAATTAGTTATCTTTAAGGAAATGATGGATTCAATAAAGCGTTTTTGCGAATAACTCATGTAGAATTATGAAATTTTTATGCAAAGTAATAAAATATAAATGCATCAAATATCTTTAAAATACTTTTTAAAGATATAAAGGTATATAGTATTTTTTTTAAAATTGAAAGAGATATAATTTTTAAAAATTTTAAAATATTCCGGTGAATTTAATTTCTGCCTAATTTGTTTCCTGCCTCTTTATGCATATACTATAGATAAAACAATTTGCATACTTTTTTATTCCGACAAAAATATAACACATATTAAATATTTGTATTAAGGTATTTCTGAGTATTGCATCTTTTATTCAATTAGTTAATAAGAGTATTTTAATTGAAGATGAAGTCATAAAATGTTTGAGTGAGTCCGGAGAAAGAGAATGAGTCATTTGTTCGCGCTAAAATAGTATTGTTTGTTTTAAATAATAGATTACTTTATTCTAAAAGGATTTTTTTCTTTATTTTATAATTCGGTAAATACTTTAATACAAAAGTTTTGACATAAAAAGAGATATATGGAAAATATTACTGTAAAGATTGAATTATATAAAAGGCTTCAAGAGTTTAGTAAACGTTTGGTAATTTAAAATATAATTGATGAATAAAATACAATTAAAATAAAATTAAAATGGTCTTGTACATTATTATTTCATGCAGTATCATATATTAAAATAAAATCCACATTATTACACTATATGATTTAATAATTACGAAACTTTCCATTTTAAACATAGGGTTTTATAGTTATATAGTTCATACAAATACAGTCGTTTAAAAATGATTTAAATTTGATGTTACGTTTAAAAATTTAAGAAAATTATTTAAAATTTTAAAATCTTTTAAGTTAATAATTTCATACAAAAGAAAAAAATGTAACCTATTTCCAAGTAAAATTAAAAATAATTAATAAAAAGTATTTTTTAAAAAATTGATGAGGTTTTCATGAAAATGTTTATATAAAAATGATATAAATTATAAATTATTACAAACTGTAAAGTCGATTTAATTTCATCCATGAGAGTTAGTAAGATAACAAGCGTGTCTATTAACATGATTTTATTCTATTTTCTGCATTTTATTGTCACCATTGTACTTTACTTTTTATATATATGCTAAAAATATTGATTTATAGAATTGCCAAGCTTATTATAGGATAGATTTAAACTCCTAAACCATGCTCGAGATTTGACAAATACTAACTATTGCCACGACATTTCAATTTGGATAAACGCAGACAACCTAAATACAGGCTATGAATTAATATGTATTCTATCTATCTGAAGGCTATAGAAATAGCTTGCATGAAATTTAATAATTTTTGTTTTAAACAATTACATTTAAAACTATGTTCTGTTAATATATATTAATTACTTTGAAATGTATTAGTCTATACATTTATCTATGCATAAAGTGACAAGCATAACTTTTCTTGGACGTTCAACTGAATTGCCTCTGTATATATGAGATATTTAGAGAATTCAGAGTCAAAATACATGTATTATGTTTTAACTATACGGAGTTAAAACGCGAAATAGTTTAGAAATGATAACCAATAATTAGAATGTCTGATGAATCAACCAAATCCTGATGGCGGAAACAAACGAGCAAACGGACATTCTGTCCTTTGAGACCATTTATCTGAATTTGGATACAGATAAGCGATTCTTATACTACCGTTCCATACCAGAATAAATCTTTCTAACTTGTTATGTTTCTCAAACTATTTTAAAACAAGCTTGTTTTTTCCGATTATATATGTGCAATTATACAAGAAGATAGATTTTCCTAATATTGATATTATTCAACGTTTAACAAGTTACAGTTTTTGGTTTAAAGACACGATTTCATATTTCACTTATCGAAAATGCTCTGTTTTTGTATTTTCTTGTTTGTAGATAAATAGATGGGCATCTAAACATCATTATAATTTTTTTTTAAACTTACGGAATTGAAAAATAAATAGATAAATGGACGTCTAGACAAAATTAGGAAATTTTCTTTTTGAACTTACTTAAATTTTCTTTAGAACTTCTTATTCGAAAAATCCTCTAGAATTTATGACTAAAAATTTTTTAACCGATTATATTGCTTTCTATATTCCGTATACGAGAAAATAAAAATGAGTAACAACATGAATTATAGTTGTTTAGATATATGGCGTCCTGTTTTGAAGTAACATTAGGACTAGTTTGAAATGGATTTCGCAAGTCTGAATGTTGTTGAGATCACATGGATGACAATTTAGCTAGATGTCGTCTTTGTCCAAAACTTCCACACTACACCAGCGGGAGGAATTTGGTCCCGATAGATTTAATGTGCAAGACATCTAATTACATGACAGTATGAATGTCGTTTAAATGACATGGATGACCATTTCACTGGGACTCGCAATTTACCAAAACTTTCACTCCATACTAGGGGGAGAACAGTTAGTCCCGATGTATTTTCTGAGCAACAAATCCAATAACGTGGCAGCATTTTGGTGGAACCTGGTTCTGTACCTAAATTCTCTGTCTCGGAAGTCTACATCTTGCCAGGAGTCCATCGTGGCATCACAGCATATGAAAATTATGAATTCAAATCCAAAATAAGTTCAGAACAACATCTTCACTTAAAAGATTGTGTGAATTTCAACACACACGCGCAAATGCATCACCTAATTGCAACACTAATTTGATTATGGATTTGCACATTAAGAGCAACATATCCACATATGCTGATAGCCGGCTGTTTGAAACTAATTATAGTTTACAAAATAAAGTGAAAAGAAGCTAATTAATCCTTTCTTGTGGCACGCATCAGTAGTTCATTATTCAGCGATTTCATTTCCAAGTTGAAATCGCTGATCGTTTTAATTTCAAACGAAATTTTCCGGCGGCTTTGTTCCGCCGCAAACTCGCGGGCCCGTAAATCCGCATTATTCAGATAGAGATTACCGATTCTCGGGGGTCGCTTTGCGATTCAGATGCATTCGCTTGTAAGGTGATGGGCTTAACGAGAGGACCATGCTTCGACTAAATTCGTTAGTCCACGCCACTTGCGCCACTTCTCCGTCTCTAACTGCTTTCTCTGATTCTACCCGTTCCCAGTAGCAGCTTCTGAGAACTGTCAATACCGGTACTGCTGCAGAGAACAAAAGGGGCATATCTGAGTATGTTCGTTGCAGAATGGGTAAATGATATTGCACATCAACGTCTTGAGCTTCATAAATCAGTTTCGATTTTAAGTGGATATGGAATAATTAGAATTAAAGGTTTTTAACTATTAACTAATTCAATAATTCTAATATCGATTACTTTTAAGTTTATTTTCATAAATTTTATTGGGTTTTAAATGATGCTGCTGCCATTTAAGGAATTTTTTATGTAACTAATTAATAAAGTTCTAAATGTGATTTTACGCACATTTCTTTTTAAAGTTAGATTCGGTTTTATATTAATTTAAAATAATTGACAAAGAAGAAATAACCTATTAGAGCTGAAGTCAACTACATTTTAATATACGAGCATTGCAGGAAATTCATGAATCCTATTCTATTTTAAATGCAAATATAAAAATTATCATTAAATAATTATTAACCAATTTATGAGCTTCAAATTATTTGTATTCAAACGTTTTGTAAATTAGATTTGATGTGAACTACGTTAAAATAATTATGAATAAAAAATTAAAATAATTATTATGAGTAAAATATTTATTATTAAATAAATTATGAAAAAATTAATTAATAAAGTATAAAAATAATTACTTAAAAAATTAAAATAATTAAGAATAAAGAAAGAAACTAATATGAAAGGAATTCAATCATCTTTAACATGGTATTAATTCAAAAGATTTTATTAATAAGAATTGCTTTTAATTGGCTATGTAAAAAATTGGATTGTAGACTCAGTAAAATAATGACAAGTGTTTTGCAATAAAAATTATAATTAGTGATTATTTATATAATTAATGGTTTTTAAATAATTACAAAAATCAAAATACAAATGTTAAACATCAGAACTATTATTACAATATGTATGTCATATAAGAATCACTAATTTACGATTAAAAATATTAAAATCAAGAATTCAAAGCACATTCCTAATATTCCTTCCAATATTTTCTGCTCGGAAAATATAATAATTCAATAATCTTATATAATAATAATAATTGTTATTATTGATAATTTGATCTATCCTTAATAGACATAGAAATTTTTGCCACTAAAAATTTTGAAGATTATTTCCTATCCTGACTGTAATTATTTGATTCAAAGTAATTCGTTTAATAAAAACTAAAATGAATAACAATTCTAGTTATGGCAATTTTAAAATTCATAATTAATACTTATTATCCTTCAGATAAATTCTTGATTAATGAGATAAGAACTATTAAAACTGAAAGTAATATTAAAAGAAAAATTAAGAATCTGATAAATAATAAAGCGTAGTGTAACAAAATCATAAATCATACAAAAATACAGGGATGCCTATATACAATATAGAGGGATAAATATTCACAATTAAAAAATAGTTCAAATAAAACTATAAAATAGCAATATTAGAAATAAATAAAGGGTGTCCCAAAATTTACTCACGATTTAAATTTGCCACCATTCGCGCAGTAAAGTGTTGCAGCCCTATTAAAAACCCCCATTTGATGGCTAATAGTTTAGGGTTAGTCGCAATGGAGTGTTACATAATAGAACAACGTGTTATCATTGTTGAACAATATTTCCAAAATAAGGAAAATGTTACGGTCTCAGTTCGAAAATTTGAGAATTGGCTCCCTAGATCGTGTGATTTAACACCATTAGATTTCTTTTTATAGAGTTATTTGAATTCAAAGGTCTATGCCAACAAGCCAACAGGCACGCATACATTGAAGGAGAGAATTCAACACTGAATCAATGAAATTTAATTAATTTATGCAAAATGATCATAGAAAAGTTCGAAAAAATGTGCGTATGTGTCAGCAAAGCCGTAGAGGCTATTTTCCCTATGTGTTATTCCATACATACTGTGTACTTTGCGATTCAATAAAGAAATAACAAATTAAAGAAAAATCTGTATTTTACTTAATTTTAACCTTGCATTAACATTACCGTTAAGCTCCATTTTTACTAATCTTAAACTATCAACTGTCAAATGTTTTTTAATATGATTGCCAACACTTTATTGCACGAATGGGAACAAATTCAAATCTTGAGTTAATTTTTGAATACCCTTTATAAGCGTCATAAAGAATTTGAACAATTCAAAGCATTACAAGACAGAAATAATATAAATTTTGACAAATAATTTGAAAATAGAAACTCTGAATTGAAGTTCATGAGACATTTTATATATTTTTTTCCCGTGCCAAATTACAATTCGATTGGTTTATAGTAAGTTCAACTTTTTCTATTATAGCTTTGAATCAAATTATATTATACTCTTTTTATCTTCGCATGTAAATAGCGATTCATTATGTTTTTTCCTCAGAAGTAGTTTCAAAGCGTTGCATTAATCGATTATCAAAAAGAAATTCTTATCAGATGTTAAGATATTTTCCTTTATTAGATACGTCCTTTTCGAATATTCGAAATTCTTCTAGTATATATTCCTAATTTATCATTCTCATCAACCTATGAGTAAATTTTTAATCTATTCAAAATAATGACGTTCTTCTTCATATTTATCAGCGAATATCCTTCTTTCGGTGCATGCAGTGAAACGCAAAGGAACGTGTCTTTTATTTTGTGAATTAGCGACGTTCCATCCTTCCCACCTTTTCTAAGCTAAGCTCTCCGGTTTTTTGATCAATTATCTGCCAATTAGAGCCAAAAACAAAGATAAAGTTAATTATCTAGAAGATGAAAATTTCCGAAGAAAAGTTTTCACAACGAATAAAAATGAGCTAAAACCATGGCTTATTATAACGGAGGGATGATTATAATGGACTTAGCTGGGGTTTTCAGAAAAGTGGTGGGAAGAGAAAAGATGAAAAAGATAATTAATAAAAACATTGTTTTTCCTTTTATGCCTACGTGTCTTTACCTTCATCATTTTTTCTCCATTTTCTTAAAAGTAGCTTCATTAGGTGTTGCTGCTTTATTTATTTAAAATATATCCTTATGATAGCGATAAAACATGCTATACCTTGACATCTTGGAGAAAGCAGTAATTGGTGCAATGTTAAAATCACTTGCAAATGTCAAAATTTATAAGCAATGCATTATAATTAATTTTGAAGTAGATATAGCAAACTGCTTAACAGAGGCTTAAACATAATTGATGCTTTAGAAAAGTATTTTTTTATAATTTTATTAATTATTTATTAATCATTTTTTCATAATTATATATAATGCTTTTAAATTCTTTGAATTTCTTTTTAATTTTCAAAAGCACATGCTATTTCTAACATTTTGCTGAGTTAAAAAAATATACTATCAAGGTTTGTATTGTTTATGATTTCATTATGATTTATTATAATTTCAGTTACATATGTAGTATTATAAAGTCATTATTTGTTGTTACTCCATTTTTTTATAATTCATTTCGATTTTATATATGGTATTCAAATGTTTAAGGCCGCTTTTAAAAAAACCAAGAACTTAAAAATTAAGTGATAATTTGATTCATATTTTACAACCGAAGAAATGTTTCTTGAATTCCCATATTATCTCTAAATTATTGGGGTGAAAATTAATTTCTTTGTTAGGGAAAGAACGGTTACATGTACTACTATCATCAATATCATCTTTCAGGAAAAATATATACATCACTCTATATTGTTAATTCTTGATGAATATATGCAACACATCTTCACATTATTTGCTCTACCTGTTTTTTAAACACTTGGAGGATTAACTTTTCCCTCAAGAATCATAATCGCTGCAACCCCTAAACAAACAAAGTTTTTATAATTGATATACAAAGATGAGATTTAGCGGAAAAAGCCAGCGGATTTCATGACATGAAGTCTATCCTGTAAGAACTACATTACACAAGTTGGTGACAACCCAAGTAGAGGACTTCAAACTCAGTCCTATGTTGAAACATGGTTTTTAAAATTTAAAATATGATGTTTTTTTACTTAAACATATTCAGTATCATTACGACATTTTTCAAAGTCCGATGAATGTTTAACATTTAAATGTTTTTAACTCTTGTATCAAGAAATTCTTTTAACCCTCTAGTTAGGTGGTTGTGGACTTGACTAGAGGCCGCGGTGACCTGGTGGTAAAGTCTCGGCTTCGAAACTGGAGGGTTTCAGGTTCGAGACCCGATTCTACCGAAGAACCGTCGTGTAAGGGGGTCTGTTGCACCCTAAATCCGTCCTGACCAAACGTCCTCCCGCTGGTGTGGTGTGGAGAGGAGGGTGCCAGCTCAGGGGTCGTCCTCGTCATCTGACCGCGGTTTAAAATTACGAGGTCCGTCCCGAAATAGCCCTAGTGTTGCTTCAAACGGGACACCAATATAACTAAACTAAACTAGTGGACTTGACTAGAGGATAATTTATTTTATTCGGAGACTTGACTAGAGGATAACTTATTTTCTTCGGATAATTTAGTGTTATTCAATATCTGTAAGATTGCTTTGTGAACTGATGAGCGTCCAAATACTTCTTATCATTTTAACTATCAGTAATTTAATTTAACTACAGATTTGAATATCAAAAATTCTGTTATTTGATCTGTATTTCAGATATGGCATGAAAGTTAAGAGATTAAAATGCATTAAAATTGCTGTGTTGTATCGTATTTCTTGATTTAAAGATTCTTCCAGCAGCTTGAGAATCTGAAGGGGTGGGGGAATCATGAAACGAAATTTTTAAAAATATATTGTAATATAAAAGTATCAAAATTATACTTTGATACAATTGTAAGAAAAGGAAATTTAAATAATAGGAAATTCTATGAGTAAAAGGAAGGATAATTGTTCTATAAAGTAGAATTATGTTGGAATAGATTTATTTTTTAACCTTTAAGCATTATTATCCAAGACAAACGGTGTTTACAAATGGATATAACTTTCTTTAAAAACAACAATAAGAAGTCAAAATTTGAGCTCAATATATTATGAAGTTAATCACTGCCATTATGTGACTTTTCTTGGTAGCACAGGCAACATCCATGCGATAGCTAATAATACACTAGACATTGTGAATGTAGGCATTGATGGGTATTTAATAGCTATAGACATGTTTAGCGTGTAGCTATCTAAATTTTCAGAAATTATCTTTCATACCATTTACATGTAAAATCAAAGAACTTTGAAGTATGCACAAAGAATGCTTGGAAATGACATGGAAAACCGCTTAGATGTCATCTGCGTAATCAAGAGAAGTAACATATGGCAACTGTTACTTCTCCAAAAGAAATCTTTTGGCTTCCTTTTAATTTGGGTAATATTTTATTAACCTGATATTTTGTATTAAGCAGATAAAAAGTATCAGGAACACAACACTGATACATACTAAGGGAATCGGATTTTCAGTTTGAGTTATTGGTTCAACTGATAATTTTCTATAATCTCATTCATTCTCATTTGATTGATAATATATCAATTTGATACAAAGTATTAATACACCATCCTATTTTGGCAAGGCTAGGAGAATGCATTAAGCTTTTATTAACTATGTATATTTCCTCGCCAGCTAATACTGTTTGACTATATAACAGATCACATATAACAAAAATATTCCCTTTCTAATTACATCAGCAAAACTTTTTCTTTCCTTTACTTTTCGCACATCTATCAGTCACTGTTAGAGCCAAGGCCACCAGCATATCGTCATCAATATCCTTTCCAAATCAATGAAATTCCAATTTCGAATCATATTCGTTTCAGTATTAGCTACCAGTTTGGCGCAAGTGTCTAGAACCGATACCGGCCATTCGATTACCTCTTTCTCAAGTTAAAGTATCAGGTATGATGGAGTCTTAGTATCATCCTAAATCTGCTATAGCAAAACTGATTATCCTCTCAACAAATTCTTCCTCTCACATTGTGCTCAAACTTTATCAACTTGTCGCTGTTTACAAGGAAATTATATTCATTTATATTTAACATAATGGTATTGAATAATCTTATATTGAAAATATATATTTTCCGACTGTTTACAAGGAAATTAATGCCATTTCTTATTAGTACAATCTTACTGAATAACAATATACATTGAAAAAATTGTTGCTGTTTAGAAGGAAGTTACAATCCTTTCTACTTAACATAGTTGCATGGAATAATCCTATGCATTAAAAAAAGATTATCTTTTTTCGCTGTTTACAAGGAAGTTACTATCTTTCTGATCGGCACAAATGTATTGAAAAACCATATACATTGAAAAGAAAATGTCACTGGAATTGTGCAAGGAAGTTATAATCATTTCTGCTTAGAATAATTGTATTTAATACCCTATACATTGAAAAAAAATTTGTGTTGCTGTTTACAAAAAAATTGTAATCATTTCTACTTTTCACAATTGCATTGAATAATCCTATACACTGAAAAAAAATCATTTTTTTTCATTGTTTACAAGGAAGTTACTGTCATTTATAATCAGTGCAATTAAATTGAATAGCTTTGTACATTTGAAAAAGTTATATTCATTTTTACTAAGCACAATAGAATTGATTAACTATTACATTGTAAAAAAATTAGCTTTTTTCACTGTTTACAAGGCAGTTAGCATCATTTCTAATAAGCACAATTGCATTGAATAATCCTATATATTAAAACAAAATCTTTTCCTATCTGTTTACAAGGGAGTTAGTCATTTCAAATCAGTACTATTGTATTGAATAGCCATATACATTTAAAAAAATGCCGCTGTTTACAAGGAATTTATATTAATTTCTAATTAGAATGATTGTATGGAATAAGAATATTTATTGAAAAAAGTAATTTTTGTTGTTGTTGATTACAAGGAAGTTAATGCCTTCTAATCTGCACAAATGTATTGAATAACCCTGTTGATTAAAAGAATACCTTGCCCTAAAAGATCGGAACAAATAAAAGAAGAAGCTTATATTCTTTTCTTTAAATAAGAAAATATATTTAAGTTTATTGTTTTCAAAAAATATAAGTTTATAGTATTCATGATACAAAAAATACAGAGTGTTATTTTTTATCCTGGATAGTATTTATAATTTAGCATTGTCTTTTATATCTTCAGTTTACCCAGCCACCGTTTCTTGTAAATATTCAAAGCAAACGTCTCTTCTTTTGAATTAAAATATTTTATTCTAAAGAAAACGAAACGAAAAAAAGAAAAAGAAAAATTCTCTGGCAAAAGAAGAAACTGACAAAATTTCGTTTTCATATTTCCTGTTTAGGAGCGCGCGGAAAAGCAAAAACTCATTCTTTCCCGGACTACTGGGATGCATAAGTATTGAGCCATTATTTTTACCTGCCAACTTTATGCGCCGCACTTCTTAACGTAACACTGTATTGGCATATTCTTTTCGTATAAAAGCGCATAAATAAGAAATACATGTATTCCAAATCCTTAATCATCGGTTCATGCTTTCACCCCAGATACGTTTGGGGTCTAACAGGGCTAATACGAGAGTGAGACTTGTGTTTTTCTTTCGCATTTTTCCATAGCAACTGGATAAATTTCTTTCCCGGCACGCGCAGAGCATCGAAAACTTCTGAAAATATATGCCCGAGATACAATATTCTCCATAAGGCTGGAAGAAATAGATCCATAAAAAATACCTTTTCTAAGCTGGTTGAGATGTGGTTGACTTTTTCTTTTCCGGTGAAAGGGGTCAGTCAAAAAGTAAATTCCTTTTTTTTTTCGTAAATAGAAGAAGGGCAATTTTTGTATTTTTTTAAAGTTTTGGTATAAATTTTAAATATTAATTTTTGAAAAAATTTGTTAGATACTTAGCTTTGCGTTTTGTTTAATGTGCTAAGTGATATTAATTAAGTGTCCCAAAGAGTACAGTGATTAACTAAAATATCATTTTTTATTTTATCGCTTTGTTGCGTTACTATTTCTGTATGAAGTTGAAAGATATTTATAAATGAAATTTCAAATGTCTTTAGTTGAATCGTTTTCACTTCCGTTAAGAAAATAATTTTCCCATTTTTCTTAGGATTCTTTTAGGGCCGCGGTGGCCTGGTGGTAAGTTCTTGGCTTCGGAACCGGAGGGTTTCAGGTTCGTGACCCGATTCCACCGAAGAACCGTCGTGTAAGGGGGTCAGTTGCACGTTAAATCCGTCATGACCAAACGTCCTCCCGCTGGTGTGGTGTGGTGTGGAGAGGGGGGTGCCAGCTCAGGTGTCGTCCTCGTCATCTGACCGTGGTTCAAAATTACGAGGTCTGTCCCAAAATAGCCCTAGTGTTGCTTCAAAACGGGACGTTAATAAAACCAAACCAAACTTAGGATTCTTTTATTGGCTTTTAAACTTTTTGTGTATAATTATTATTACTTTTATGATGAAACTTTGAATGCAATAAACTTTCTTTATATACATGCACATTTAAAAAACCACTCAAAATTTTAATTCTAAAAATATATTTTATATAAATATTATATTTAAATGTTTTTCAAAAATATCTTAAGAATCTTATCGTCATTGCACAATACATTATAATTAATTATGCAAAATGTCATTATTACTCAAAATGTCTTATTATCAAAGCTTACTAAAATGGCGATAAACCAGTTCTGTTATTAAAGATGGAGAAAAAATAATTTTTTCAAAGTTTTATTTGGCGGTATCTCCTGAAGATGGAGGACGTAAAGGAAGTTAGGTGACTATTTATAATCATAAAATTATAAAAAATAAGAATCCGTAAAATCAGTACCGTAGTTGGATTTACGAATTCTTTCATCGTTTTTGGATATAAGGAATATACAGAGAAATAATGTTTCCGGGATTAGTTTCTAAAGTGGGTGGTGTTAAAAATAAAGCAACCATTCATGAAATATTTATGTAGTTTTTTCCCCCCTCCTTTCATGGCTTTTATATCAAATAAATATTGGTTTAATTGACCCAATAATTCTAAATGGGATTCTTTTGTTCTTCGTATTATTACTTTAAATGCATAAAATGAAATAAAAATATAGTTATAAATTGCATCGTCTTTTTCATATCCTTTCAAATTCGAAGATAATTTTGAAATATTATTTTTAAGCATCTTTAAATATCCATAAATTTTGATTTACCTTATTTTTTAGAATAAAATTTAGTTTAAAGAAATATTTTCTACATCAAAATATTCTATATTCTTACTTTTAATAGTAAAAAAAGTAAAATAGTTTCGTTTTGTTGAGCAATTTAAAATTTATTACCGATATCTAAAAGAGATTTTAAAATGTAGCACATGAAACAAACGCTACAGGAAGGCCATATCCAAGATAGTGAAAAATAAAATAAAAGAAGTCAATTGAAATATGCAATTTTCTTTCACATTTGGCAAGGTCATGGATCAGCAGTTATTCTGTAGACAATGGAACCGCATTTATGTAATTACGAAAGTACAAAAGGGCAAAAAATTAACCTCTTGATAAATTTGATTCCAAATTCGATGCATTTGTGCACATTAGATGCTAAATATGTGTACCTGATATTCTCCATCCAACGCTCTACATTGTATAGCAATCGTGTTAATTTTTATTCGAATAGCTGGAATTCTTCTAAATGGACCTCGTTCAAAATTCGATAAAACTCTAGAAAACGGGAATATATATTTAGATGAACAGATATGCAAGCATAATTCCAAAAATGAGTTGATATTCTTTTAAATCAGGAGGCCTAAAATGTGGTGATTTGTCAAAATCTCGATTTCGAATTTGTTTTGAATTGTAATTGAATTTCGAACATTGTAATTTGTCAAAATATCGGTTACAATATTTTCTCTTTGTATGCTTCAAATACAAAAATTAAAAAAGAAAACATGATTGGGAACATCATCTTAATGAATCTCAAGATATTCTTCGCCCTCGTTGTAGTAAGAGTTCAACGTTATATAGCTGCTATAGTTTGATAGGATAAAAAAGCAGAACATTCTATTGCGCAAATTTGCATGTTAAATTACACAAATTTCACAAATGAAATGCTTTTAATTTTAATTCACATTTTAAATATAATCTGATAGCATTTTATCAAACAATTTATTTATTAAAAAAGAGTGAAAAAAATTTGGCTTTTCTCATTTTTGATGAGGAACAAAAATAAACATCTCAACTCACTCAGTCCAAGATAAAATTCCCTAAAACTTTTTTTTAGAATGAAAGGGATAAAAAGTGGAACACATCCTTTTAACGAAATGATCAATGGATATTTCTGTACACTTAATCTTCGCGAAGATCGGAAAAACAAAAAAATAAACAGGGCTAAGAAGGAGAACAAAAAAAGGAAACTCGAGAAAGGTTTTCTCACTTTGAAAACAAAGATCTATAAGTTTTTTTCTTGTCTTTTAAAGAGATAACGCTTAATAAATACTAGTATCTTGATTTGTTTTCAGAAAGAACAGCAAAATTCTGATAACCAAAGATTTTTGTACCTTCGAAGTATGCTGGAGATAAGAATTTTAAATAATCATAAAATATATATATATAAAAATTTAATTAACTAAAATGTTCCTATTATTTAAGGAAGAAAATGCTATCGTATAAAATTTATGCGAATGCCAATATAAATAATGAACTGAACTAGAAAAAAACTCAAAATTCAATAATTATTGTTTCCAGAAAGAACAGCAAAATTCTGATAACCGTAGCTCTTTGAACCTTCGAAGTATGGTGTTGATACGAGTTTTAAATAATCATAAATTTTATTAAAATAAAAATTTAATTAATAAAAATATCCCTATTATTTAAGTAAGAAAATGCGGTCTCATAAAATTTACATCAAAGTAATTAATTGAGCTATAAAAATTCAATAATTATTGCAAATGTATTTAAAATGTGCATAATAATATTTTAAATATGCATAATATATCTATTTTAAATGTAATATATTAGCATTTATAGTAAATAGGAATTCAAATCAAACACTATTATGTAAATAGGAGACTTGTTTTCTCGAAATATGATTCTAATTTCATTAACAAGATAATTTGATTATGTTTTGTTAGAATATACATTTTGTTTTTCCATATAAGAAATCTAGTTCATATATTAAGTATATATTTCCATTCAGATGATTTTGCATTTTTCCCCTATTAACTTCATGTGAGGGTTCTAATAGAAAATAGAATTCAGGCGCAATATTTAATTATCGAAATGTGTAAAACTTCTTAATGATAAGTTTGGATTTATTTCACAGAATTTTTTTCTGATGGAATAAAATTGATTTTATAAGCAAAATTTAATAAGTTCTTATTAATTTTGGCTTTTTATTCAAAACAGAATAATATTTTATAGATGCTCCGATTTTACTAAGAGAGCGATTATATGTGTGAAAAATGAAAAATGGGTCACAAAATGAATTTAATAATAAATTATAATTGATGGATCAAAAATAATCTGTAAAAACAATATAAAAGATGTAAAGCATTAATTAAAAATTTTACTGTAATATATTTTACCATATCCATTTATGATAATGATATTAATCGCCTGAAAGATTTAAAGCAATAACTGAGAATTTTATGGTAAATAATTTATTATATTTCATTCCGTTATTATTTGATTCATTATTTATTATTGATAAGGCTCTTTGATATTCTTCAGTCGGATGAGACATTTTTTTTTCTTTCGAAAAAATATTCTTGAATTTCTGAAAAAAAATATCTGAAATTATATTTACCTCTGCTAACAAAATATTGTTAAAAATCTTTTGATTAAATCATATTAATTATCAAATGATAAGAGAATATTTATTTTATAGACATAAACAAGCTACCTATTCATTATATAAGAGATAATACGGTTATCTATGGTTAGAAAATTGATACGCATCATTTTACACATCACACTGAACAGAAGAGATTTTTAGAAGCTAGTGAAGGTCGTTTTGGGATATATTTTGTGATAAGGTTAACCGTTTAAAGGTATAATAGACAATTCCTAACTATCACTCCACTCTCCAAACTTCCACGCCACATAAATTTGAAATATCTGATTCTTCTATGGCATTTATAATATTCGTCGGTCATATATGAATGGTCAATCTTTTGTGGAATTGCTTATAAAGCTATTGTCCTTCAATCTCGATCGGATTGAATGATAATTACAGACTTTACTAAGAAGTAGTTTTCGGTTAAGATCTCTGAAGATTCTTTCTATTGGGTTGTTCGGAAAGTAATTTCTCTTTTTCCTTTTTTTTGTGGAAATGAAAGACAGTTTCCGTATAATAAACAAATACTTTATTAAATTATATATTGGCCGTTCTGGTCCAACACCTTTTTCAATCTTTCTGGTAGTAGTATAATTCCACGCTCATAAAATTTTTGGCCTTTGCTGCCAAAAACTGATCGGGGTGGTTTTTGACCTCCTCACTTGAGGTGAAGGTTTTACCGTCTAAAAAATTTAGTGAACCAGTTCTGGCACTGGCGTTCTGTCAACACACCTTCTCCATACACATCGGTCCATTTCTTTCTGGCTTGAACAGCATTTTTACCCTTTCTGTAGTAAAACAGTAAGATATGTCGAAAATGCTGCTTATCGCTCTCCATATTGAAAAGGGCACCAACCAAAAACTACTGCGTAGAATTAATTGGAATTTTTCACACACACACCTTGCTATATGAGCTCTCAAAGGATATAAAAATTATACGGCTTAAATGTGAAGTTGGGTTCAAAAAAAATAGAATTAAATCCTCTGTCGGGAAAAAACGAAATTACATTCCGAACAACCCAATATTATAAACTTCTTCTAATGATCAGAAGTTTAATTAAAAAATATGCTATTTCTATTAGCAACATATTTAAAAAAAATTCAAATGCTTTAAAGCATGGTAATAAGACATTTAAGAGCTTAAATTTTTAATACAAAATAGTTAATCTATTGGAACATAATAAATTTTCAACAATCGAATTTCTTCAGAAATACCAAATATTTCAGTTAAATCTTTTTTCTGTACTCGCGATTCTTGCTTTAATATTTAATTGTTTTTCCGCATTAAACTTATTTTTTAATTATTGATCGGAAATTTAGCGAATTAGATCAAGAATATTTCGGTTTGAACAATCCATAAAGAAATTTTATTGAAATTTATTCAGTTAAATTTAGCTTCTGTCTTGAAACGCAGCACATTTTGGAAGAGATAATATGTTTAATGGATACAGTTTTCAAAAATATACTTTTATTAGGGTTCTAAAAAATAAGAATTATTTTAAAAATATTTCTACGTTTTATTTTTTTATTTTGAATTCTTTATCATAGATTTTCATAGGCCGCGGTGGCCTGGTGGTAAGGTCTCGGCTTTGGAACCGGAGGGTTTCAGGTTCGAGTCCCGATTCCACCGAAGAACCGTCGTGTAAGGGGGTCTGTTGCACGTTAAATCCGTCCTGACCAAACGTCCTCCTTCTGGTGTGGTGTGGTGTGGAGAGGGGGGTGCCAGCTCAGGTGTCGTCCTCGTCATCTGACCTCGGTTCAAAATTACGAGGTCGGTCCCAAAATAGCCCAAGTGTTGCTTCAAACGGGACGTTAATATAACTAAAACAAAACTAAACATAGATTTTCATAGTCATTAATTTGGAATTGTCTATCCACTACAAATGATGATTATTAAATTAAAACTTAATTAAATCAATCAATTAACTGAGAATTTAGAACTGAAAATATGAGAATAATGCAATGTCAACTAGTATACACTGAATAAATTTTTAAAACTCGACCTTTTTACGATATGAGTGCATCATATTTAACTATAGGAGTGCATCATATAGTTAAATAAAAAAGTATATGAAGAAATGAGATATTTTGCAAGAAAAATAATTATACGATGAAGGCTTTATCGATACTAAATAGCCTTGGCGACATCTTGAAGAATTCAGATATCCCAATTAAATCTTCAGAGATTGAGGCAGCAGTTCACACTCATCTGTTTCAGTATGCAAATGAATTGTCAAATTTGTGTTTTTCGTACAAAATATGACAGCATTTTATTGAGAGAAAAGTTAATTAATTTCAATGCTAAAGAAGTATTTTAATGGATTTCTAAGATTATCATTTCAAGAGTGGCTCACAGTGACTTGCTTCATTAAAATTTGATTTAGAATGTTTAATCTTTGTTATTTCTTAAATTTTATGAAATTATCGCTGGAATTTAATGAAATACTGCTTGTTGAAGATTGGAGAATTTGGCATCTAATCACGCTTGGATAACAGTAGAATGATTGGTTGGGTTGAGAGTATGGTATGATATCGATTTCTATTTAAATTACGCTATATAGGAAAACTTACATAAAATTTTAGTAGAATGAAAGAAACTATATCGAGACATGATAAAAAAATGAAAGAACTGAATCTGTGGTATTATAAGTGTATCTGGCTATAAGAGTAAGATGAAAGAAGTTTTAGAAAAAATTAACATAATGAGTTAAATAATTTCATAAAATATTAGTTAATAAAAATAATATTATAGAAGATACTAAGAAATGGAGGAAATGATGATTTAATATAATTTTTATATCTGGTTATTAATTCAGTGAAGCATTTTCTAAGTGTTGGAAAATACTCCAAATATGTTAAATTTAAATTTTCAGGGGAGTTTTGATTTTATAAATGCAACTGATTTATCAATTTGTTTTAATAAATCCATCGAAAGTTGGAAACAATGTATACAATTCATTTAAAGTCATATTAAATTGTTAAACATCATCGCCCATGTTTTATTTTTTCTTAGTATCTTCCCCCTTCAAAGTGATTTCACGCTGTTAACACCTGCAATGGATTCCAAAATAGACAAAGCGTACTTAAATATGAAATATCATGAATTGATACCACAAAAATGAAAAAAAGTATATGTTTAGATTCATATTGCAAAGCAATTTGTCTTTAATGACTTTTTCAGCAATTTGCCTTTAACGACTCGCATGAATCGCGAGAACGAAGTATATATAATATTATTATACCAGTAAAAATAATCGTGATTCATTTATAGCAACTGTTTAATAGTACATTGCAAGGCAATTACCTAAAATTTGACAGTTGCACGAAAGCGACACTGAAGTTTATATGAGACTATTTCACAAACAGCAATATTTTAAAAGCTCATTGCAAAGATAACATTTTAGCTCTGCGGATGTATGAATCTTAAAAAAGAAGTTATATGAAAATTTTATACCATGAAAGTATATATATATACTATTATAAATATAGTATATAGTACTGGTATGAATATAGTATATATTTATGCCAGTATATATAACCACGAAATTAACGAGTCATTAATCATAGAAGCATAAATACAATGCATAATAAAGGAAGTGATAACGTTATTTTAAGATTGTAATCCAAATATACTTCATAGATTCATTTATTGTTGTTTCGTTAAATATGCAAAATTCTATAACTGAAAAAATTAGAATATTTTCTATTACATTTCTACCTTCAAGTACACTTGATGATGAATGAAAATTGTCTTTCTATATGCAATTAATTTATTTCAAATAATAATACAAGCACCTATATATATATATTTTTTATTTCAGTATAATTCTGATTACGCAAATTATTATTTTAAATGCAATAGAGAAGTTAACCTCCCATACTCTGCCAATGCCTCCGGGGGAACTGAATGGCTATTGTATGACAATTTAGAGTGGAAAATGAATGGTAAAGACATTAACGGCAAAAATCTATCTATCTTATCTATGTATTCGATAATCATGGTGCATATTTTTTAATTATAGCTTGTCGTTGGAAATCAGTGATAAATATTTGGAGTATACTTAAAGAAAGTGTTCACAGTACTTGGCGTCTGAAGCTACACACACTTTTCATGTTTGTAACTACGTACCTGTGCTGTTTTGCTCTTGTGTTTAGTTTAGTTATATTAACATCCCATTTTAAAGTTCCCTAGTGCTAACCTGTATACATATTAATACTAGAGTTATTTTGGGACGGACCTCGTAATCTTGAACCTTGGTCAGGTGACGAGGACGTTGTGCTATTGTGAATTTGTATTCTTTTAAACTTAAATTGTTCACTTCATCTAAAGTATGCTTTTTTCACGTAATTTACTAACAAAATGTCTGTTACAGTAGTCTCTATTTCCTATTTAAAATGTTTCAGTGTTAAAAAGCTCTTACATTCTTTTAAAATGTAATAAAATTTTTAGGATAACTTATGAATGAATAATTATTCCATAATTCCTTATGTAACAGACATTTGAGAATATAATATAATAATATAAAGTAGCGATGGAATTTTCGAAACAACTTAGATGAACTTTATTTCTATTTAATTTTTAAAATAATTAGACAAAATTTTAAAGCATTATTTTCACCACAAATTTGTATTAAATGTCGTAATTTAATAACTGAGTCGAAAGTATTCGCTTTAACTACTTTGTTAAAAAAAAAGAAGCAATTTCATAAAATAAATCTTATATTTCGAGTAGGCAGTGTCTGAAACATAATATTATTTTCTTTTGTACGAACGGAAATAATGCCTAAGTTGTTTTTTTCACGATGCTCTGCTAATAGATCTGCAAAAATAACAAGGATTTTGCGATTGATTAAGACTTGAAACTGAAGTAGAAAGAGTCAACAAGCATACTTAAACTCCAATGGATCTGAGTTAAATTTAGGTGTTTATATAAAATTCTAACAACAAATGTAAATGTTTAAATAAAACTCTACTAACAAATATAAACAAATTTAATGACAGTTGTTCGAGAAAATATCTTATTTTATTTGCTACTGTATACATTTTAATGCATTACAAGAAAGTGTTTCGAAGGATTATTATTTTGATACATTTTCTGAAATATTTATTATATTTTAATGTAAGAGGTGTAAAATGTTACTTCTTATTATGGATGATTTGAATATATGACAAAAGAAAAGAATTTTATTCTTAATATTTTATTTACTCTGTTAATAAATGTACAATTGATAATATTTAATCTGTTTTATAGATACAAAAAACTCTTTTTTCATAGAATAAAAATATATTTTAAAAACATACTTTCATATATGTGTGAAAATTCTATGTGTATAGTAAATTATACATGTATAGAATATGATCAATGTGATTAATAGATTCTCATTTCTGTATATATGAAAGCAATATTTATATGTATGTTATTTATAGATTATAATCCTACTGGATTGATTTAAGCGATTTTTTTTTCTTGTAAAATGATTTGCGATGTTCTGCGAATGTTTATTGAAATTCTCAATCAAACTAAAAGACGAAAAAGTTAGGACCTTAATAATGTAATATTAGCATGGGCTACAATATATTACTTTTAACATTGGTGTTTATTTATAAATACTTTTGCGCATGTACAGAAATAAACTCAAATGCTTTCATATCCATCTTGAATAAAATGAAGGTTCAATTTTGTCAAGTATCATAACATTAGTTTAATATAATTGAGATTATTTTACTACTTTATAATTTGTGGAGTGAATTTAGAAAACTCGAGTTTTTTCACGGACATTTATATGGTGCATGTTCCCATGTAAGAAAACCAAATGCTTTGCTGAATATATAACATAATAATTCCCCAAAGAAGTAGTATTATAATGAATTTAATGTTTAAGAAAACAATAGTTACAATTTACGTAATTCGAAAACAAATAACTAATAATAATGTAGAAAGAAATATCTAATTTGAACAAAATGCAATAATAGATATCATTTAATCTATAAATACACTCATATCTAGAAATAGTAAAGCATTACCAATTTCAGTAAGTTGATTATAGCTTTGGTTAAAATTAATAATAACAGACAATTATTAATATTAACAAAGTTATTAGTATACACATGATTTATTCATTCAATGTTACTAAGTTTAACTGTTTGAAACATTGTTTTATGATTTCACTATATAAAGAGTAAGAAAATAATTTGAATCAAACCTTTATTTGAAAATAGCTGACATTTAAACTTTACTGCTATTTAATATTTGTGATGATAATTGTACTTATATTAAGGGTTTAATATTTTATAACGGCTGGTATTGTTGAAGAGATTATGAATCAATACGAGATGGATGTTAAATTTGGCTTTACAATTCAAATCAAGGCTTCACCTCCTTTTCCAGAAACTCGAAATACTTCAAAGAATAATCCTAACGCCAATCCATATCACCATTTCTATAGCTACGAAGTTTATTTTACAAATTTAATAGGGGTGATTTACAGGTGAATTTCTTTATGATCAACCAGGTGAAATATCATGCAAATTTAACTCAAGAAATTCTAAATTAATTCTGTAGTATTTATTAATTTTAAAAATATTTATTCTACTTTTTTTTAAATGATTGAGCTGACAGAAGAAGGACGGACAGAAGTCAATTCGAAATATTTCATTGTAACGATGGCGACGTCAAATGACCTGTAAATTTCACTGGACAACTTCGACACAGTCCAAAACAAGAAGTCAGAATTCATGTGTCGTTGTCACGAGCCTTCCTTGGTTTGTATGGCACACGACGCTCATGTTCGATCCTATTCACCGTAAGGTGGCGCTCCGTACGTGACTGAATTCATCAAATAGGCCAGTTTTGGTCCTCTTTTTCCTTTTTTATATTGTTATTACTTATCTTTTAGTCCCCCCATCATACGGTGCTTTTTAGCCTCTAGTGTTTTCTCGTTTGCAACGGTTTCCCTCCTCCATCTCCCCTCCCACACTCTGCGGGGGGAATTTCAATGAGCTTCTGTATTCCGCAAAACAGAGGGTGTGAAAGATACCCTTATTTTCATACAAGTTTTCTTCAAAAAACTAAATCGGAAAAAAAAAATAAGAGTCATTTTTTTATTTTCAGCAATGGAAATTCTACTGGAATCTATATGAACAATTTTCAACAGACATAACAAGAATACTTTGTTCTTTGGAGTATGTGGTATTGAAGTATTTATTGCAAATAAATTGTATTTATATAAAAATAATGATTTTTTAAAAAAATTATGACTTAATATGTTGAGTGCCTCTCCTGTGATTCATAGCTACTAATTATTATTATTTTTAAATGGATACCTCAATACCTTCAGTGTCGCATAACTCACCTACGGTTCACAACATTTATGAAATTGCAATTATTTCTAAATTAATGCCTTAACATTCTGTGTGTCATATGATTCGCTCCTGATTCATAACTATTATCTAATTATAAATAATTTTAGATTGATGCCTTAATATATTGAGTATGTGTGACACGTTCTTGGTTCTCAGTTACTCTTCAATTATAATTATTTTTAAATTGATGCCTCAATATCTTGAGTGTC